>OMLP01014541.1:5641-27841 GCA_900302685.1 Spondyliosoma cantharus
CTTTGTGTGTGGCAGAGTGAGGAGGGAAATCACGGTTTTGGCGCAGACAATGTGAGCATTTAAATAAGAAATGGAAAACTGAGCCCAACTGTTTACTTTATTTCACAATTCCCACACCAGTTCATGAAAGAAAAACAAAAACTGAAACAGTCACTTTTTTTTTTTTTGAGGGGGGACATAAAAAAACTTTGAGAACATTCCCAGGAATCTGGAATCCTGGGAAGGTAAAATGATATGTGATAATTATGAACGATCTCTGGTGAACTCTTCCGACCCATCTCTGTACTCACAAGTCATTTACACTTCCATGTTTCCTGCACGGATTGCAGGTTAAATAATAAAGAATCAAATCCTCCCTCCAGTCAAAATGTGTGTTGATTGTTTATTCACATTCATTGTGTCACGTGTAAATTTCCTCTGTGCTCATTAAAAAATGTGATTTTAAGGTGTGTGCGATTCGTGACAATACAAATAGTTTGGAAGCAAAATTCTGGTCCAATATTCAGTGTGAGCAAGTGTGATGTAGACAATTGCAACTGAGGATGAACTTGAACAGTGAAGTCGGAGACATTTTGCATCCAGCAGCAAACTTGTGAAATGATAAAAACATTTGCATGTTTTATATGTTTTTGAATTTTTAATGAGGGAGAAGGAATAGGTGCCATTTAATGATTTTAATGTGGTAATTATACCAAAAACCATGTCCGACATGTTCGAGAGTTGTTTTGTTTGCCTTAAAGGTGAAATATGTAAGAATTTTATTTTATTATCTAAAGTTATAACCAGATTGTGAAGAGATAGTAGTTTTCATTCACCACTGGGTCTCCCTCTCCTGGGCCTGAAAGCCTCCTCCTCTGGGCTCCAAAACATCTATGCTATCGCTGTAAACAACACCAACACTTCCCCAGTGCTCCAGTCTAGACTGCTAGATGTACAGCTAACTGAGCTAACTAGCTAGTGGCGGCTACAGTTAGCAGCAGTTAGTGGGTCCTCTGTGGATATGCTGCCCCCTATTTATTTGTAGTATGAATTGAACACGAGGCCAATTCTGACATATTGCACCTTTAATACATGTGTGGAGGGGATCTTTAAATTTAACAACAACAGTCACAAAGCAAGGCTTGTCGCTCCTGAACTACGCGTGACATAAAACAGAAGTATGTACTGTTGGGGGCTCAGACGGGTCGGCCAGGCATCAACAGCGGCATCAGTAAAGCGGCTGCACTGTGGCAGGTGATTTAATGGTTGTCACAGCAGCAATAGACGTGTACAGAGACAGGATTCCAGTCAAAGCTAATATTTGTGATGAATCACTGTCACGCCAGAGGTAAATGTAACACTAATAGACATGGGGAGATCTACTGTTAGCTGCTTTTGCTAATGAGCATATTCTCTCAGAGAGGTGGTGTCACTTCTGCGTGCTAGTTCCATACAGTAAGGAGAGAAATGACGGGGGCTTATATTGGATTGGGTGTAATGAGAGTGTCATAGGCATACTGCCGTGAGGAGCACAGTGGAGGAGCTCAGACGTGCAGTACAGCGAGGCCCCGAGATGTGGAGATTTTTGTTGTTGGAGGACAGTCTTTATAAATATTTATTGTAGGTTATATCTGGTTGAACTGTGTTCGACGTGAAGGGCTGCACGCTGGTTACTTGAGCAGAGGAGGGTGACAGTGGCACTGGAGCAAGATTTTGAATCGCTGTCACTTAACTTGAGTTGATTTCTTTATGTGCACCACATTTACCTTTATACGGTTAAGTTTAGTTTAGTTTCATGTATTAGACATGGACGTAGCAGTAACAAGCCCTGCTGGTAGGGACTTGTTTCAAGTGAAACAAGTCCCTACCATACACAGTTAGAATTACCATGACCTGGATGACTGAGAACCTTCATCAACAAATGCAAGTATACAAATTCAGCACAATTTAAGAACAGACATGTCTGCGTTTGTATTTAAGTTGTTTTAGGTGCAAACATTTATGCACTTAGTTAATTCAGATTTTACATTCACTAAGAGTACTACATAAAATACTAATGTGGTCAACTTTTCAGAAATCGTATTAATAAAACACTAGAAACAATGCTATTTAAAAAATATATGTGAAGGGCTAGCTCATTTGGTGGAGTGTCCTCGCTGCAGGATTCAAATTCAGATCCGTGGCCCTTTGCTTCATGTCGTCCCATCTCTCTCCCTCCTTTCCTGTCCGATCTCACCCCAATAAAGGCCAAAAAGCCCAAATCTAAAAATGTTTCTGGCTTGTAATAAGTAATATATATCTACCAAACGAACAGGTGAAATTGTCTTAAAAAGTCACTATGTAACTCTGAAACGTTACTTTCAAGGAACTTGTGTCTTTTATGATGTGTAATGAGATACTTTGAACAGAAATTAGACTAATTAGACTAGGATTTTGACTTTTTGCGGCTAACAGACATTTTTCATGCATGTTAGACATTTAAAAAAATATATATATGTCTGACTCAAACCATGGGTTTAATCTGAGCTGTGGCCCTCTTACTGTCACATGAAGAATTATATGAAGATTTATATATTTTAAAGAAAGGGATTTTTTTTCCACATACAGCAGCCTTCCACCATGCTGCATTATATTGATTACAGCTACACTAAAAAGGACCTCACGTTAATGCATGTGGTAGGCCTATAATATAACACTTGGGACATTTCATCACAATTGACCTCCTTACTTTTTAAATTGTTTCCCATTGGGCTATATCTACTTTGGTTAAGGAATGAATGCAGAAATGCTGAGTCAATGAATCAATTCATTGGTCCGTTGACAATTAATTGACAGCTATTTTCATAATCGATCAATGATCATAATATATAAATTCCAGCTTCTCAAATGTGTCAGTGTAATATCACTGCAACGTGAATGTCTTTGTTTCATCACCATCACCATCACCATAGCTCCAAGGATATCTTCAATTTTCAGAGATAAATCAATAATTACAATAATCATTATTTTCAGCCCTATGATGAAAACTTCTTCCTGCTGGGAAGACGATCAGGAGAAATCTCTGCAATGTCACATTTTCAGCCTCCTGATAGTTCGTAAGCCTCTTTAGGGTGGTACTGGGACGTGTGTGTGTGCGTGCGTGCGTGCGTGCGTGTGTGTGTGTGTGTGTCTGCAGAGAGGGGGGATTTTGTTTTTTGCTGAATGGCAAGTGTTTGGTTTCCTGTTCAGATCAGCCAGCTTTACATCAGGTGCTGTGATACTCATCGCGTGTGTGCGGAGAGTTTTCCTCATGTTGGAAGGTCACGGGGAAGTAAGAGCGACAGAGTGGCTGCAGAAGACTTTCTCAGGCAGGTGAGATGACTCTTCAGCTGACGTGTTGGTTTTTAGTTTTCCCTCCGCACACTCAAATCCAGCCTGTCGTATACCCGGACAAAGACAGCAGCACCTACAGTGTAGATCACAGTGCTGACAGACTGCATAAATAATCAAATCATTCTAGTTTGTTTGTGAGTTAACAGGAAAATGTCTCAAAAAGTTGACAGCAGATTTAGATTAAATATGGTGCAAAGTTAGGCCCAGGGTCAAGGAGCGTGTGAGTGATTTTTGGTGCAGGAACCAGGAATTTAAAAAAAAAAGTTTTAATCCTTTTATGGATTTTATTTTACTCTTTTATGTTCTTCTCAGCAGAGGTGGTTTATTGCCAGTGGGGCATTTTTTTTTTTATATCAGATATAACAATGCTTTCCAACTCAATTTGACTGATTGCTGATGTGGATACCGAAATATGCACATCAGGTTTTTTTTCATCAAACCTCTTCCGTGGTGGAATGAACACATCATTATGCCTACTCTTATCATGATCTCCCACTAGAAGTTGCAGATATACAATATTTCTCAAAGTAGATTTCTCAAAATCTACTCTTTCACTGGGCAAAAGAAGAACAGGGTGCAGTGGCTACGCGTAAATATGCATCAGTAGAAATGCTCATTTCAGGCCAATATTTCATTCTGGAGCCTTTTATCAGTGTCGATGACGTGTTGATATTATTGTGCATCTCTACTGAAGAAAGATGTGAATTCCATTTCTGTTTTCACTCTGATTTCATTTTCCAAACTTTTTTTAACGCTTCTTTCAAATAATAATAATTGTCCTTTCGAGGGGCCATTGAAGCACATTGGATCCAGGTGGGCGTGAAAAAATTCTAACCGTTCCCTCAAATTTAGAGGATTGTGCAGCCACGACAGAAGTGCGACTGCTTTCTGCTCGTGCTTGAGGTGACACGAATTGAAAAAAAGAAACTCGTAAATTCTGAAGTCATTTCTCAATCTAGATTTCCACCCTTTCCAGCAGCTTTAGTTGAACCATGAAGTCAGGCGGCGATCATATTTCATTCTCAGGCACCGATGCCAATGTAGATTTACAAATGTGCCTATATAAACGAGGAACCACAAAAAAGCACAAGTCACTGATCTCACAGTTACTTAGTCCCGTTGGCCGTCCACCCAGCCTTTGAACCCCATCTTGTGAACCACAAGCGCCGTCCTCCACTGGAACGAGACGTGGCAATACCACATGATATCGCTCAATCCACTGAGTACCCAAAATTACAACGCGGTCTGTTGCATTTGCGGGAGCCAAAAAAATATCCCAAAGCCCATCAAAGTCTGATGGCCTAATTTGTCTTGTTGGGGGTCTCACTCAATCCCCTGCATCCAACTAACACACCGTGCTCTTTCGCTTAGTACTCCCTCCCAGCACATTCAGCCCGAGCCCTCAATTGCTTGTTTAACTTGACACATAATTACTGTGGAAATATTTGTGTATTTTGTACGAGTGCCACAGTCTGCATTGCAACCGACTGCCAAGTCCTCACAGCTCCCACTGCAGCTATCGCAGCCAGAATCCCTGATTAAAACAAGATGCTTTCATTTGGGCCAGCTTTGGAAGAAATCACTCCCAGAGATGGGCCTCTCCCTGCCAAGCCCTACTACTGCGGCAGGGTTTGCCATGTGTGGCAAAGCTGACATGCTCATTGTACCAAGAGAGGCTTTTTTTCTCTTCTTTTTTTTTTTTGGTTTAAACCCAAGTGTGCTACTGAATCAAGCCCGCTCCATTAAGTGGCGCTCTGAAAGACCACAGTGTAACTCAGTCAGTGCCACTCGGGTCAACATGAAACATTGCCGTTAAAGCTGGGCGAGTTGTTATTAAAACCCCATGCAGTCTGAGGTCATCGCTGTAATTTTTCACACAGAACCCTTTAATTCAATACTGATTTAATAACTTTTTATGCTGAGATGAAGGCAAAATGTGGATGAAATAAGCACTTTCAAGCAAAGATGAAAAGTGAATTTTTTTTTTCAATAAGCCAAAGTAAAGCCCTCAATGTTGCTAATGCCCCTCGGCCTCCTCTTAATGACTAAGAGTAATACAGATTTAAGGCTTTGACCATTAAGTTGTATTGGGGAGTAACAAACTGCATGTAATTAAAATAGTAGTTTCATGGTAGTTCAACTATGTTGATGTTTCCATTGTGATTCATGGAGTTAAATTGTTTTTTGCCATTTTTGTGGTTAAAGCTGTTGCACAACTCCTTTCTTTTTCTTTTTTCAAAGGCAGCTCTCTTTGCTTCTTTCTTTCCTTCAAGCATTTCTATTAGGGGCCTGGAATCAGTAGCTTTTCCTGTCCCGCCATTGCCGGCAAACAGGAGGATTGAAGAAACTGGCGCCTACGAGGTCATGAGCAGACAGGACCGCCTCTTCCTGGAGTTCTCTGTCCTGATTGGATAAAGTGGGCAGACATACCAAGAAATGTCTTTTCTCTTTTACTAAATGAGTAGGATGAGGAGAGGCACGGGTCACTGACTAAACACTGATTAATAACAGTGACTGCCGCTGGAATACAGAGCTATTTAACACTTATTTTAATGAAAATATATCACTTACAGCAGCTTTAACCGCTGAGACAACAAACAGTTTTTGGCCACATTAGGAAATTAAGGATTTTCTATTTTGATTTTGAACCTCAGCCCAGCAAATGTATCTGTCATTTGAATACATTGGGTTTCAATTAGTCACAAGTGTTGATTATATTCCCACCTGTCTGGTTGATTGACAGTGAGGGGGTCTTAGTTGTTACATTCAGTGTGAAGTAAAAACCTGCAGAGGAAGCTTTAAAGATATTTTAGTATTTGTTTAAAGTCTGTGCCTTGTGAACATATTCACACTTTTGATTCATTGCAATTTGCCATCAAATAATATTCAAAGTACACCTGATGTGTGTGATACAAGGTTATACAGAAATGCAAACCTGATTCTCCCAATAAACAGGAGGTGTGATTTAATTGACTATTAAAGGTTTGAACCTCCACTTGTAGCCGGTTCTGTCCACTTATTGCACCATTTTATGTGCAATTATTAATTCATAAATGTCATGAGAATACGCTGTTTATGACAGCTGTGTCTGCAGAAGGTTAAGGAGAAAAAAAAAGTTGGGTGAAAATGTCCTCTGACAGGTCGTGAAGTCACTCTTATGCGGCGGTGACTGGACGTCTGAGGAGTCTGGCTGCTGTGCTGGGTCGAGCCGTCAGCTTTGACTCACCGGCAGCTCAAATCAGCCAACTGAAGAGTAATTTTTTTTTTTCCCTCCTGACACCTGTCATGCAACTTGAGATCCTAATTTGTTTGTTTGAAACTGTTCATTTGAAGCGCCGAGTGGATCTCCGCTCCAAACAGAAAAACTCACTTTCAGCGGTGATGTTTCCCACTGTATCGCTGTGAAATACAGTAACACATTCTGAGCAGCAAAATAAGTAAAACGCACCACTTCAATCAATGTTGGGGGCCACTTTCATGTAAATTGGGACCTCATTCACAATATCCAAAGCAAATTATCTTCATTAGATTTCTCAAAACCATGCCACTGATTTGTCAAGCTGTGAATGATAATGAAGTTGTCTGGTTAATGAAGGGCTGAAGATGCAGGCTTTCACAATCATGATCATCTTCTATATAGCCCTTATGAATATTTCAGGATCTTAATTCTGTATATAATTGCGCACCAAAGCTTGGCATCTCTATAGACTTCACAAATACAGTATGTAATGGAGGAGACAGACCTAGCTATATTTCATTAATCATTGACATTAATTAACTGGTGATAATATAGGATGTTACACTTCACGTGCGACCCGAGGGGGAACTGTGAAGAAGGAACTGTGCAGAAGGTGCATTCTGTGAAATTTTTACGCGTGCGATTATTCACAGAAACACGCACTTACACTTTAAGAGTTTGCTCGTGTCGCCCGGTGTTCGCATCCTGAGGCAAAAAAAAAGGTAGAATTTAAATAGTTTTTTGCTCCAACGGGAGAAAAACACGAGTTTTGAACGTGCATGACATGTTGTGTTTTGCATATGGAAAACTGTGAATTTTTGTTCAGGCATAACAGCAGTTATTGGAAATAACATAATAAGTTTCATTGTCATTTAAGGGAAATTAATTACCTTTTGTCTGCATAACAGTACAGCAGAAGTGCACGTGTGACTCAGAGCGCAGGATGGAAAAACAGGAAGTAAATAAGCTGGGTCGTATTGTGATCCTACCTGCTGCCTGTTCCCAGAACAGCTTTGGGAGTAAACCGGAGTGGATTTGAGTGTCATGGTGGAAATCCTCAGTCAAATAAAACAAAGTGGGGCTGCATCGATGCTCTGTCTTGTTTTATATGATGGCTTGAAATAAATGAACTTTAAATGGAACCTTGGCAGGGACGCGAGCTATTGATCGATTGAAGCAGGAGCTGAAGTTTAAGGGCACAGCTTTCCCGGGGCTGGGGCTGTAACTGGAGTAATGAAATTGATTAGGCCAAGGGAGGGTGACAAGCCAGTAGAGTCAAGCCCTTGATGTAAGGAAACAAGAGTGCCATCTAATTGGGGTGTAATATGGGTCTTTAGAGGACATTAAGCACACAAGTGGCGGAAGGGAAGCCACTCTACTGGATGGAGCCAAGATGATGTTGCACCGGTGTTATTATTTTGTAATTATTCACCCAGCTGATTGGATTATGGGAGTCAAAACTGAGAGTCCAGCCAAGGGTCAGCGTATACCCAAACCGAAGCAGCATTCAAAGCATCTTCCACTCTCTCTCTCTCTGCCTCCTGATATTTCTGTGACTTCTGAGAATGTGCTGCTCAAAAGGACAAGGAAAAATGTGTTTTCTTGTGTGGTGAAAACATTTATTCCACCGCAAAGTGTGTTTTTCTTACCAATACTTCCCGCGGATGATGCTTGGCTTTTCACTGTGTAGATTAATGATGTGTTTGTCAACCAAAGGCTGCTTTCACAGTTCTGAGCTGAAGTTTGAAATGATCCAAATTATGGTCCAGTATTAATTCATCATTCTATTTTTTCTTTGTCATTTTAAATTCTTGTTGATGCTGTTTCATTATCTGTCTTCAGTTATTGTCTTGTGATGTTTTAATTCTGTGTGGTGAAGCCAAAGACAATTTTGCACATTTTGTTCAATATAAGTTCTGAACAATGCAGCAACCTCCAGGGCTTAGAAATGAAATCAACCTGGACACGGCAAAAGCTGAAATCCATTGTCTTGACCAGGAACTACAGCCATGTTTTTATACAGTCTATGTCCCTGACAAACTAATGTGTGTGATGGAAGATTTGAACCTCTCTGTTTGCAGCCCAGTTGCTGAGACAAACCACAGATAATTTCACTTTAGTACAAATGTGCCATAACCCGCTCAGGTGACATGTGTATTACCTGACTTTCATATATGGAGGTGCAGGGGACGTTGTGACAGGAGATAAATGGAAAATATAAGCAAAAGAAACATCAAGTTTTAACTTACCAGTGGTTTTGCAAAACACTTAATTTGCTAACATGTTTTCTGGCGATTGTGTTGGTGCTTGATGAAAATGTAGACAGCTGCAGTAAATAAACTTCTGAAGCAAAACATTTTTTGCAGATTTATGGGTCATCATTTTTTACAGTGTTTATTGAACTTTTTAAGGACAAACTGGAACAAATATTTGATTAAGAGAGGATTCTCACAAGTCTTGTGTCTTTAAATCAGAGCCAAATGTCAGTTTCCATGAAAAGTCACTGTGACCTCCGGTGTAAAACCAAGCCAAAAATTTAGTAAGAACGTGCAAAAAGTTTTGTTTTATAATCCTTCTTTCAACAAAATGTTCCAAGTATTATAAAGATACATAAAGAAAGATTTACTTTTTCCATTTATTTCAGCCCTGTTTTATTAAGAAGTCTTGGACATCTTTGACCTGCACGCAGCTACAAATCAGTGCTTACTGGCCTGTCGCCGTCTTGAACTGCAGACTAACTCTGGCTGGGATCACAGGGAGTGCAGTGTCCTCCTGCCAGCAGAGGCCCTGTCCAGTACAGGGGCATTTATCTCCTGGCCTGAACTGTCTCACTCAACAGGATGGCCAGAAGTTACGGTGCATTACAAGCACTTAGCGCAGTGATATCAAGGTTCACCTCCGATTTCCAATCTCAGGCCAGAATAGTGGGCTGGGAGGCCGTCATTAAAAAGCCATTACATGCCCATATTTCATATACCAGTCTCTCCTATGTTTCAAGGTGTTAAAAGCTCAATGTATATTTCCTCTATATTTAAGCGGCAGGACAACGGAGCAGCACATAGCATCTCACTAGCAGCCATTGACCTTGGCCTAGCCAGCCTTCATTAGCTTTTAGACACTTATCAGTCATAACTGGGTTTGTCCTCTCCGCAACGTTTCCTCCTTCACTTCACTTAGGCTGGAAAATAATGGCTGAAATCCATTTATCTGCCATTTCCAACAAGTGCGTGACATTAACAAATTATCTACTTTTCCCTAAGTATGGCCAAGGTACCCTCTAAAGGATTCCTCCACTTTGCCGGCCAAGGTCAGACCTTTTTAGAAACTGACTTTTTTTTTTTCTTCCACCTGAGCTATTTTCTTCCCTTCCCATCTTTAAATATTCATTCTGCTTTTTGCATGCCGGGCTGAGATTTTATGAGCACTATCAGCCGTATTTCTCCAAACACACATCTTTATTTGTTTTTGATTATTTATGCTCCACTCTGACTTTATAACTCACATCCCTAGGAAAACATTGATCCAAGAGGCAAATGAATCTAATTAGGACCTCTTTCTTCTGTGCTGAATATTGACTTGTTTTGAAAGGTGCCTCTCCATTTCGAGCGAATGTCTCTGGAATGCTCCGTCCCAATCTCTTTAAGGAAAACGTCTAAATGCTGATGAGATATTTTAGTGCATAAATGCAATCCTGTACAGATCTATAGTGGCGCCTAGTCGTTCATAATGTATTACATTAATTGCAGGATGTCATCAGTGCACTAATTTCCAGCTCTTAGGAGCTTAAAGGCACCAGTTGTTTTTCTTTTTTTTTATCTTATGACCTAATCTTCAATTTCACAAGCATCCATTGTGAATGGAGAGACATGCAATCTCTGTATTTCACTCAGGGCTCCTGGGCGCAACCTGTCAATCTGGTCAACAAGGACAGTGGAGCAGGAAGTGATGATGTACCATTAGTCAAGAGTGATCTCAGCTAAGAAGAATCTTTGTTCTTGACACAGAAAACTTGTGTTCCATCTCGATCAGTGAGGAAATGGGGCCTGGCGAGGCGTGCGTCGTCTCGCATTTGTCTTGAGTCGCTGTCCCAGAGGCACCGGCGCTTGTTCACAGCATTACGCCGCCGGCTTTTGATGTAAAGCCCCTGCATTTTTCGCCTTTTCGCACAAACCCGATTCTAAAATATTCCGTCGCATTCCGTGTAGTTGATTTCTATTTAAAATGGTCATGATTATTTTATTTTGTAACATTAATGGAAGTACAGCGGGAGGAGGGGAGAGGGGGGCGGTTGGTTGGTGAGGCATTTGCAATTCATATTTCCCCCCTGCATGATTACATTAAGAGTATGTAGTGTCATATTTGATTAATGCATCGTGTTTTCTTTAAAACAGGATTAAAATATGAAAACTAACAGAAATGAAGCTATTACAAAGAATGATCAATTTTTAATAATCTACTCGAGGAGAGGGAAAAAATGGAGTGCTGCTCAGAAATGCACAGATCAGGATTCTGCAACATTCTGTAATCAGTGTTAGGCTGCGAGAACAAGCTTTGTTTTAAGGCACAGACACAATTAACATGAAAGGCTGCCATGCCGAGCTTTTATGGCTTTTATGTTACGAAGCTTGAATTAGAGATATTACTTACCACAGCTTCCAGGTGTACATGTTGTACCACAATGCACGGCATATTTACGTTGAACAGATTCTGCTCTTTTACTAGCATGTTTTTGTCTGGAAAAACTGTTAAAAAAATAACATTTTTCTCCAACTCTCTTTTCAATCTCCCTATAATTTACACAAGCAATCATGAAGTTTAATGCACAGTCTTTAATTTCAATGGGTGAACGCAAATAAAAATATAAATAACGGAGAAACGCAAGCTTAAATACTGATACTACTGAGACTGTTGCGAAAAGTACTTTAACTGTCAGTTTCTTACGAGCGTGTAGTCCATCATCACTTGTACCTTTAGATGTGCTCTTTGTTGTGTACTCTAAAATATATTTTCAGGAAGTGTTCTCTATTAATCTCTCAAAGTGAGACATATTTCATACACAGACAGAAAACACTGCGCCCAGTCAGATATTTAACCTTGTAGAAACAGTGCAGAAACAGCAGCTTGAGCTCCTTAGTCAATGTCAGTAGCCATTTTTTGAAACAAAATGCGTGTGTACTGGAATAAATGTGGGCCTCCAATTCCACTGTCAGCCATTTAGCCTGACCATGGGTGACTGTGAATTAAAAAGAGGGGCCTTTATGTGCGACCCTGCAGCACAAAAGGCTACATCCATAACTTATAGAGACAGGGAGGCCATTAGCCGCCACTGCCGGGACACCTTTACATAATATGGTGTGTGTGGACTAATCACTGAGCTGAGGAGTCAAACTGCTTTAAGTCCACACTGTATATACACTCTGTGCACAAGCAGGGAAAACAAAGTAGCAGGGGTCATTAAATGGAAACTGTTCAGACTGGACCTTGGCATTTTAAGATTTTAATCTTGACGAAACATAGAATTTTATATTTCATGGGATGAGAATATGTTCGACCTGCAATAAAAACACATTTTAGTTTGCACATTTGGTCACATTAAAGGTGCACTATGTAATCTTTGTGCACAAATTTGAATCCGCTAATGGTAAATTAATTGATTTACACAGCTGAAGAAACGGAATAAACAAACTGTCATCACAGTTTCACACTGTTTCACTTTGTTTACATTTGCAGGACCCTTTTAAGTAGCTTCCGCTCCAGCTTCAAACAGCATTACACTCTGAGGACAGCTTGTTTATTTAGTTATGGAATTACTGCACAGTATAGCAAATACATATGTCTGAGTTTGTAACGTGACCTTATTCATTTTGTAAATGTTGCATACATTTATTTTCCAAAACTACATAGTGCCTCTTTAAGCTCCTGTGTTTTGCAGCTTAAAGTTCTTCTCTGTGGTCAAATTAACACAACACTTACCATGCAGCTAAATAAAAGTAAAAGTATAACTCTATAAAAGTTGTAGACAAATACATTTTGAAGAATGGCAACACTTTGTAATACCCATAACACATGGTTAGTTGATAAGTAATTAAACTAAGTTAATAGTTATTTCACTGTTAGCAAACAATGCAATGTTTATTAAGCAACTGTAAAGGTTTATAAATATCAATTGCAAATTTAATTCCTTAATAAATACTTTAATTGTTTGTTGTCAGTGAATAGTAAAAACTATTAACTAATGCTTAGTTACCTATCAATTTACCATTCACTAATGATGGGTATTAAATGTCAGAAAAACAATGTGTTCTGTTAGTTTTATGACTGATGGGGTGAACATGCTGTGATTGACAAAGTAGGTTTTGAAAGAAAAATGTGCCATAAAATGTTCTAAAAGAAAATCAAACCTCAACAGTATTTGATTTTTCCTTCTTTAAACTCTAAAATTATGATAGTGATATCACTTTAAAGGGACAGTATGGTATTTTTGTGCAGAAACACAATGGTGTGGCGGGATGGAATAAGAGACTTATGGCTATTTTAACCAAAATATGCTTTTCTTTGAGTTGATTAACAAATTTCCGATGAGGAGGGAAGCATTTGTGCTCCTAGAGCCAAAAATGTCTCAGATTCACGAAAATATTTATTGAGTGTTACCTCGCATAAATATGAGAAATTGTCATGATAAATAAAACATTTATTTTATTCAGTTGTGTTTAGTTCATGCTAATAGATACAGTTGAATTAGTGTCTTCTGCCTTTATGAAACAATAGTGACAGTTTTATACAACATAGTTTTCGCCTTTAAATGTTCTGAACAGTCCCCATGTGATGACCCAACATGTCCTCATGTGTCGCAGAGGCTTTCTGTGCTGACACCGCTCGGGAAAGCGTTTTCAGGAAAAAAAATCCCTCTACTCGGCTCATGATTAAAGTCTGCTAATCCTCAGTGAACTTTTATCATGTGAGATCAATTGACCGTTTGTGTGTGAATGGAAGCCTGTTTCTCCAAACAAATCACATCCATATGCTCCTTCCAAGTGCGGGGACAAATCAAAATGTCTCTGAAAAGCCAATTATTAATGCTGAAGCGGTGCTTTTTCTGGGGGCAAGCAAAGACAACAAAGTGCGATGGAGGAACCAGAACCACATGGGCCAGCCAGGGCGATGATGCTTACAGAGGAAGTTCCAACAACAAACTATTAGCAGCTGTCAATATGGCAGAGTGTGAAGCCCATATGAGCTATGTTTTCTTGCTTTTTTCAAATTCAGTGTGTGCTGCTGCAAGTAGGTATTTACTTTAAACGGCACCTTTAATGTTTCATCATATTACACAGATAAAAAAGAGGCAAGGGATATGACCCAAATTGTTTTGACGCAACTTATCCGGCCTCTAATCCCTCAAATAAAGTGAAACACAAGTGTCTCTGATTGTGCTTATCTGAAACAGTTAGACTCACTATGAAGTTGCTACTTGTGCAGAAATCAGGTAAATGATACCGTGTACGCTGCTTAAAAAGGATTTGCAAAACCATTTGGCCTGACTGCTCTTCATATTACCTTAATGTCTCCCAAAAGGCCAAAGCCAAGAATGAATTATTGATAGCCATCATATGGATCGCACGCTGTGGCTCCACATGCCTATTAGAGGGTTTTGTTCATTCATTTACGCCGGCTTGGACGGCTGCCTTGGACGACGCATCACTCTTCTTCTTTTACTTTTATCCATTAGCTGTTAACAATAACTGACTTTATGCAGGTTGCCGGGTTTCCAGCAAACAGTGAAAACAAAGTAACGTTGTGGGGATCATTTGCATGCTTTGTGGTGCACTTCACTGCCTCTTATTTGACCTTTGACGTCTCTGGTTAGCCGGCAGTCCATTTAGGCTTCCTTCCATTTCTGCATGGAAATTGGAAAAGGGGAGACAACACTTTCTAGTGAATGATAATTGCCAAGTTTAAAAAACAGAAATCTAATTGTGCGGATCCCCCCAGAGACTAATATTGGACTATCTTATAAAAGGCGCGCAGTATCCCCGCCATGATTTATTGCAGAATTCCAGTCATTTTCAATACATTATAGTTTCCAAATTGTGTTTAAATTGAGTGTAGAGGAGAAAAGGCCATTAGGAGATGCAGAAATGAAGATTATATTTAAATATTCATGCACTCGGTACCTTATTATTGAATCTGTACACTAACAAAATCAATATTAAGTGCAGTTTGACATAAATTTATTTATGAATTTCGACTTTCTAAGTACTCACGTTTTTTCGCTCAAAAAAGGATGAGTATAATGCTGTAATGATATCAAAACAGCGTGTCAGGGTGCATTAGTCTGGGAGTTTATGAACCCACACATAAAAACTCAGGAGCGTCCCCGCAGAAGTGCTTACTAGGCAGAAATGTCGCTTTTTACAAACATCAGTCATTTTACAGGCCTGTATCACAGGGCGCTCCTCGGCTGTGGGTGATAGTTAGAGAAGGATGCAGTCATCTTGTTTGTCCTAAATGAGATCTTTGCAGTAAGCCTACTTGTATTAAGGCCTGCGAGTGGGACTGTGTAACATTTAATTAAAATGGATGTCTCTCGTTGTGCCTAACCTGTCCCCCTAACTCCTTCTTGTTTCCAGGCCATGTCTTTGTTTAGACAACAGCCCAATGTGACACTTATGACATGAGGACGCCATGGTTCAGAGGATTTTCTTGTTGCATGAGTCTTAATACAGCGGCACACCATAACATGTGATTGGCCGTCCCTCGCTGAAAGCCTCAAGGAGAATTATAAATATACTGCCAGTAATAAAATATCAATGTCCTTTCTTTTTTTTATATTGTATTGTGTTACGGAGAGCGCAGGAATTGCAAAGTTTCTCATTCATATCACACATGCTCTGTGCACACGTGTTAAAACATAATGAATTTCCATACGTTTCCAAAGCAGTTTCTCATCCCTTTTGTTTTTTCTTTTTATAGAAATGTGAGCAAAGTTAAAAGGCTCTTTATTGGAGGAGCCACATCTCTGGACACAAGATGATGCCATAAAAGCAGGAAGGCATGGAAAAGCAAAACATCAATCTGAACTAAGAGGGGGGAAGCAATAAATCAGAGAATCATAGCCTTCTGCCCCGCCTTTAAAATCATTTAAACAGATTCAAAAAGCCTGATTCCGCTCGAGTCTGTCTGTAAGCACCCTTATAAAGCCTTTATGTGCCTTAGACACAGAGGATAAAAACCACAAAACCTTATTGAGAGACAGAAAAATGATGCCCTGTTCCCGGGAAGTGGATGCTTTAAACGCTAGTATCGGTATCGGGATCACAGAGCGGAGATGAGTAAGTAAGGATCAAGGAAGTCGTCCATCCAAAGCATTCCTCTAATATGTTTTACAAACCTTTTCAGGTCTCTGTTTCAGCGTCGAGGTTCCGCTCACGTCAAGAATTAAAGGATTTATGTGAGTTTATCAGATGCTGAGTACATCTACAAAATTACAATTTGCCTTATTTCCCTATTTAGAAACATATCAGCTGCTCTGCTTCCACTCAGTGGCAGCGGATAAAGATGTAAGTGTGTATCAATCAGAGCGCAGTCATCACAAGATCTGATTCCTGAGCCACGTCATGCATCCATATGAGATAATATTATAAGTTTGTTTCGGCAGCCTATAATACCGAGATAAGACAGATATTACTTTTGAATTTAGGAGAACATTTCTTTAGATATTATATATTCACGGCAGAAATAAGCTAACTGAACAACAAGCAAAGCATCAGAAGTTCATGTCTTATCTCCACTACATAGCAGAGACAGACTGCTGGCAACCGTGTACACGAGGAGGAAACTGCAGCACGCTCTGCAGATCCCTTTGTCGACAGGAACTTGAGGATAAATGTGACCAAATGTGAGAGTTAGACAGACAGATGTCCGAGAAAATGAAGAAAAATTGAACGAGAGCTTGTAAAAATAATAGGATGCAGCGACTCTCATGGACTTATATGACAATTCAAATACAAGTGTAATTTTTCTGCAGGTCCGGTGTGCAGGATTTAGTTGGACAGAGGAACATTGAAAAAATTCAAAATTGAGTTTTCATTATTGTACAATCACCCAAATCTAAGAATCTCTGTGATTTTGTTACCTTAGAATTAACATTTTAAATCTACAGAGGGAGCGGGTCCTTTTCTACCGAGTCTGCCATGTTGCACTGTCACCTTCTACAGTAGCCCAGAAGGGACAAACCACACACAGACTCTCAAGACGGCCCCTGAAGCCAATTTTCCCATGAGCTTAAATCAGCTGTAAAATGCTGGATAAATATATTTTTTTTTAATCTTCTCATTTTCATAATTTGATCCATTCAGTCTGATAGCATTTTGAAATGTAGAAGCATTTTATCCATATTTAAGTTAGCCGGTCACTAACGCGGAAGTTAGCCAAAGTCTCTTCTCGGCCCTATAATCAGAAGATCAGGGTAAATACAAACACGGAGGTTAGCACCACTGAACAGTCTTCACAGGAACGAACAGGGTTCCACATCTGTATCCACATTTCACTTATTAGATCCACGGCTTTCAACCATGCTACATTTTTAGCAGCCACTCTCAGGCAGCATGAGAGAAGGGCTATTTAGTTGGTCGCAGTCTACAACTTTAATGCTAAATGCCCCTAAATCCTACACACTGGACCTTTAAGTAACGTTTTTGACGTAACAAGGTACATGTATTTTCCTTGAGAAATACATTATCTGTAACTTTTTTCTGTGCTACTTCAGCAAATAATTTTTCGTCTGTATTATTGGGTCCTAAAAATCTTACTCTCTTAAAATAAGTGAAAAAACTCTGCCATTGTGGTGAGATTTGTCGGCAAGTTTTACAGAATGATAATCTGATATAAAGTTCTTGTTTTTTAAATTTTTTTAAACATTTTCAAGTATTTGTAATTTTGACTTGTAATGGAGCATTGTCAGATTGTGGTATTGATAATTTTGCTTAAGTTACTGAAGTAAATGATCCAAATTCTTCTTCCTCCTCCACTGAAAATCATCCCTACAGGGTTTTACTGTATTAAACTTTTATGCTCTTTTGTTTTACTTGCTTACAGAGACGACAACTTATCGTTCCAACACTAATAGAATGTAACACTATAAAATACACAGACAACACTGTGTCCCCTCAACACTAATATAGGCCGTGGGAAAATATCTGCATACACTGGATATAAGTTCAGGCATGGATGGTGTCCAAGAGTCGGTGATGAATTAAAAAAACATAAAAGATAATGACCCCCCTGCTGCTGTATGTGAAAATATAAAGGATACATGTTCAGAAATATAGTTCAGGTTAGTGTGGCTGCAAAACAGCCCAAGATTGCATCCTCTGTATTTTTTGGTGTTTACTGTATTAGGGATGGAAAGATGCATTATGTGACTTCCGCATTATACTGTACCTTCAAATGTTGTGAAATCCATGAAGACGTACCGAATCTGACGTAATTTTCAGTAAGAATAAGAAAAGAGAAAAACAGTGCTACATACTGTGAAAATGAGCTCAGTGTGAAAAATTAAACGCTTTGACAAAAAATGTTTTTTTTTTCCCCGGCAAATAAAACCTGATAACAAGGTAATAAATGTGTAGCTTAGCCAAAATGTGCAAATTGTTAATGAGGGGTGAATGAATACAGCTGGCAGCTTATTACCAGCGAGGTTGTAAGAAGGGAAGCTGTTTGGAGGCAAACACACGCTGTTAGCAGCCAAATTCATTCACATTTTTGCCTGAATATCAATTTGAGGCGTTCAGTGATTGAGGATAGACATGAGTGGAAAGGTTTTTATGGTGTTGGCGGCGGAGGCGGCAAAGTTTTTCCCTCGTGCCGATGTGTCCTCTGTCTGTTTCAACCCCTCAGTTCTCTTTCATCCCTGTTCACCCAAGAAATGGAATCATAAAAACCATTCATGCTAAATGAAAAAGGGCATCATAAAGCTGCATTACACTGGAGTACACTCCTCTGCACCTTCCATCCTTATCAATATCACCCTTCGTCTCCTCATGCATCTCTCGTCAGCCCCCCCTTCCCCGGGCCTCTTGAAACAAAGCATAAAAGCCTGAGAAAGAGGCACAATCTGTCACTCCTGTAATATAAGATAAAAGTCTTTAAAAGCTAAAGGTCCTGGTTGTTTTTTTTTTCTCCCTCGAGCCGACAGTCTTTAAGACTCCTCTTCAGGATTAGCAGCATGAAGAACTATATATTATTTGCAGAAGAGCTTAGTGAGCAGAGTCTGGGCCTATACATATAAGTCAATTTATATTAGAATTTCCATACGTGCATTTTCTTGTTACCGTCAGTATGCAAAAATGGTACTTACTAACAAATAATGCATAATGTACTAGAGGCAGCGCATCAATAACTGCATTTGAGCCTTAAAAGAAAATGCAAGGAGGCAGAGCATAAAGATGGGCCGCGCAAGATATACAACGCATTAAACAGGAAAACGTCAAAAATATAAAGATGGCTCTTTGCTCTAGAGACAGCGAGTCATTTATCTATAAAGAGGAGGAGGAAATAAAACGCTCCCATCCCTGAGCTCCTTTTGTATTTCATTTACTAACAAAGTCAGGTTATCTGCTTACAGACAACTCTCTTCCTCCTGCCAGACCTCCACCCTCCATCAGAGAGGAGGAGACCGGAAGGAAAATGTGACAAACAGAAGACGTTTCCATCTCTAAAAATCCTTTTTCAGCCGATTTAATCGCCTGTTAAGGGCAAAACACATGATTTGCACCTGGTTTGGCCCTAAAATAGGAGGCTTTTTTTCAATTTAAGAACCACAGCAGTAGTTACCTAAAGAGCAGCAGTTTGGGGGAAGCACTCCTGAATACAAAACCTGTCAATGTACACCTCCTTCGGGCACTTTGGTACACCACATAACACATGTTCCTCTCTGCTGGCTGGCTCGGAGTGGAGAGGATGCTGTGTAGCTTTGTGGTGAGGTGTACTGTTGCTTCTGTTGCATTTTCTCCCACTGGTTTGACATTCAAGATCGCTCAATTATGTATGAACGGCAAGCAATATCCTTTACCATCAGGCCCCAATGTAACATATTTCATTTTCAAGGGCTGCAGAGCACAATCAGACCCTCTGTGTAATTACGACTTATTAAAAATGATTCCAAATTATCAGCGGATCTGTGGGCTGGTGTCTGGGTCCAAACTGAGAGCTGCTGTTGCACCGTATTACTCGCAGAATAACTTCCCATGGGTGGAGGGTCTGTCAACAAAGATCCCTGTCCTTAGATCACTGAGCACTACAAATTAATTAAAGGAAAATCACAACCATCATTGAATTTGTTCCCGTATATATAATGCGACAAGGAGCACCTATGGAAGCTTTTTGTTGCTCTTCAGAAGTGAGCCACATTTGGGAATAGGCATTATTGGAAAGGCACCCTTAATGACTTGTTGCAACACACTTCAAGCACTTTCGTGACTACTTTTTGCTCCCTATACACAGGCTCATAATGAGAAAACACAGTTCAGAAGAGAAAAGACATCTCAAACAGCATGTTTACCCTTCACACAACATGGAGGAATTAAAAATGGATGAGCGCCCCATCCATTATTTCAACCTCCAAATGGCAAAATCTGTATAAAGCTCTGAGTATCCGTCTGGGTGAAAATAAATAAATCAAATATGCACTTCAGCGTTTCCTGCCTTTTTCTGCGTAGGATACGGTGTCGTGTTTGCAGAGGGCACATCCTGCTCTTGAAAGCATGATGAGCTTTCTGAACGTATATGAATAAACCAAGAGTTTTCAATTAGCTTTCTCATCTTTTCTGTTAATTCAAATGATTTTGTCACTTTTTCCGGGACGGCGCATATAATATTTAGGCTTCTCTCATGCTTCTCCCAGCTTCGCTCTCCCAGCTGAATTTCCCCCTATCTGAAGTATTCTAATTTGCAAACACAGTGGTGTCAGAAGTGATTTTGCTGTAAAGTCACTAATTATATGCAACATCAATGTGATGTGGGGAAAACGTTAAAAATTTAGCATCACAAGACAAATGGAAAAATGCGTGCTGAAACAAGGAAAAGCAGCACTAACATTCACAGTTTTTCAATGAATAATACATGCTTTTTTTCTCCCTGCTTCACCAGGACTCGCCCGGACCGGCTTCAGCGGCACTCTCATCTTTGCCAAAAAAAAAAAATATATGTACGTGTTTATGACTTTTCACATGCAGCACCGCTGTTTACATTACATCAGCTCATTAAAGGGATTGTTGACTATATGAAGCATTGTTCTATGAGCTGATTTCATTAGCAGCCAAGTGGAAAAACAATGGGAGGGGAAAAAAAAAAAGACTCGAGCAAGACCACGAACAATTGAAACCTATTTCTACGTGTGAACATCTGCATTTAGATTTCTTCCTCGGCATGAAAACACACATAAAAAGTTTTCAGGATGAAGTGATATTTATATGTAGTTTGGGGAAGATATTTTAATCAGAAGAGAAAGGTTTTTTAATGACTGAACAAACTAATTAAACAAACTCATTCTCATGACTGAATAAACAAACTGATCTTAAAGGACAACACAATTTCATACTGTTTTACCTTGTTTATATTTGGCGGACCCTGCCACCTTTCTGTTCTGTGGACCTAATTTTCCATCGGAAACGGCTTGTTTATTCAATTGTGAAAAAAATCATATTTCTAACTTTGTATTACTATTTCTTTGATATTGTAATAGTAAAATATATATATATATATTTTTTTAAACTACAAAGAGCCCCTTTGTATTTTTTGTTTTTTTGTTTTCTCTTAGCAGAAAAAACAATACTATAGATAATATTAACTAGCTTGTAATTACCTCACCTGTTTTGCAACAAGACTGAACAAAAGTACCGCCGCCTGTGGTTTATTGTGGCTCCCCAGGCACTAACCAAACGGCAGCCATGTGTACTGTATAAAGGTGGAAAGGAGGTTGATAAACTGCTGGTGCATCAAGCTGATCGCAGCTAACATGACCTGCCCTCTGAACTCTGTTAACCAAGACTGACACAGCGGGTCACTGTCGGGCCGACAAACAACTTTGCTTTATTTTGAAGGTATTTTCATGGCTCCCTTTACGCGGTAATTATATTCCAAATCATTATGTGTTGTAAAGTCTATTGACCCCTAGTAAACTTATATTTACCAAGCTGGAACAGTTAATGAAATAGTCTTTTAATTAGCACTCCTCTTAAGGGTGGAACATCTGAAAGGGGTCCCTGTTTTGTTTTGACTTTGTGGTTGACTGAAAGGTGCAGATCCACTGCTCTGAGATAAAACAGTAATATCTTAATTAAGACGTGCCGTTTAACTGTTTACAGTCAAAGTCAGCGCCACTGCCTCTGTGCCAGGGGCGGCACCTGCAGTACAGGAATATTCACCACACTATGAATCAATAAAACAATATCATAATTTCTTCTTTTGTTGTTTTGTTTTTTTTAGGGCTGGGTCGTTTTTCAAGCTTGACTGATTGAAAGTGGTCTTGGACTACTCAAGGTAACAACTGGAGGGGGTGGTGGTGGTGGTAGTGTATGTGTGTATTTGTGTGTGTGTGTGTGTGTGTGTGGGGG
>OMLP01014541.1:33744-44905 GCA_900302685.1 Spondyliosoma cantharus
GCCACCATGCTTAGCATCTCCCAGATGTGCAAACCATATGCTCTGACTGAAATTAAAACAAAAAAGAAACAGTGAAACATGAAAGGGATTTTTAACTTTGTAAAGACAGTTAACAGTCGGTACAGATAGGGTAATGACCGACAGAGGCCACATGAAAGAGCCGGGGATGTTGGCGTGCTTTTTGCACCACTTATTCCATTTCCTGCTCATAAGTTCACTGAGCAGATGGGGACCAAAGGCACAAGGAAGTTTAGATTTTCTGCCCCACAGCCCATTGTATATGATGCATGTAACTGCGTAACACTGCGCTGTTATCATTTACAGACGCTTTGGTGCATACCAGGAGGTCACAATAACAGAGGTGAAAAAAAAAAAAGGGGGGGGGGGACAAAACTGAAACATATTCAGTCATTTTAGTCAAAAAGATCTGAGTCATACCTGCGATTCTTTATGGAATACAGTTAAGAAGTTCATTTTTAAAGAAGTTGATTAACCATACTAGCAAAAATGACTGTCCCAAACTTTTCTTTCTGGCTAATTTCGCATTGCTCTGTGGCCATGTATGTAAAATATTGTCCACATGACGAACTATGACAAAAAAAAAAAAAACAATAAAAAAAATGCTACTACCGCAAAAATGCGTAAGAGTGGTTAATCTGGACAAGAGCATCTGCAGACAGGCTGCCGACCGATCTGAGGGTTTGTTGAAAACACATTCAACAGTGCCCTCTCTTGTTGGTTCAGTGTACTGCAGTAAAGTGGCACCACAACAGCTCAAATAAGGTTCAGAATCAGAAAATGAATTTATGTTTTAAACAGAAGAAGTAAAAAAATTGCATTTGTTCAGCCTCATTCTCCACCTTAGAAGCATACAACTCTTAAAAGTCTCAAATTCATCACTGACAAGCAGACAGTCACTGAAACTCAGGTTTCTCTGGATGGTGGCATCGCTGTAACAACTGCAGGCTCTTCTCTACGTCAGCCCGTTGTGCCGCTCGGATGGAGACGTGTTTATTTAACGCCTGCCTCGTCTGTGTCTGGATAATGTCCGCCCCGAGGCACCGGCTGGCAGAGGTCTGGCTGTATTTCTGCTTGTATAATCAACCTTCACAGCGCTGACTGCCCACAGCATCACCTTTAAAGACTGCAAACAGACATAGATGCAACACGTGACACCAAAAGAAGTGAATCAAAAGGCCTAAAGCACTGTGCTGTCACTACACTGAAACTGCATTTGAAGTTTAGCGTGACTTTTAAAACACAAAACAAAGAAAATGACATTTAATGATCACGCATTTTGTTTTTTTGGCAGCTTTCTATTCGCCCCACATCCACTTCAGTCCCTTCAGCTCATCTTTATCCGTTGTGTTGAACTGTTGATACTCTTGATCAGGTGGATCCGTTCTGAGGAAAGATGCCACTGATGACTCACTGAAACCTCGCTCTGAGGAAGCATCTGTGGTTTCATTTAGAAAATCAGAAAAGCTTGTGTCGGTTGTATTAATGGAAGTAATGTTGTCGGAAGACAAATGTCCACTTTGACTCTTCGACGTCTCATCAGTGTGGAGATCAAAACTGTGAGTCTCCATTTGTGTGTGAGATGCTTTAGTTGTGGAAAACTCTGCAGTCGTCTCTTTGAGCGGAGCCGTCTCGTTTAGTTTCCCTGCAGGTGCCGTGGCGCGGTCCAACGTCGGCTGTTCTGTAGTTAAATTCTCATGTTTAGAGTTGAGCGTGGACAGGACTGTGGTGTTTGGACCAGGTGAAGATGTGATGTGTGGTGCAGAGGGCCTGACTGCAGAGGTATGAATGCATGACTTTAGTGAAAGTGAAATTAGTAACATCCAAAAGCAATATTTATATTCTAACATTTTTGTTTAGATATTTGATTTGATAATAATGTGGATTTCATGCACAATTTCACAAACTACCTCCATAACAAGACTAAAGAATTTAGTGTTGTTAATCTTCACACTGCGTCACACATTTGCGTGCAGTAACACCATAAACTAGGGCAGGATGAAGTGTGTGTGTTGATGGGGGAAAAGCTTGTTTCATTTTACCTTCAGCCCCTGGCAGACTGCTCAAACAAATCCAAACAAAACAGTTGACCAACAGGTCAAAGAGTTGACTTCAAATGACCTCAAATTGAGAATGAAGTGGATATCTATCGTGATATAGAGACACTCCTTTTACTATTGTGCGGCAAGATGGGGCACCGTTTAGCTCAGTTGGAGCTGGCGTCCTCACTGCGGCGGCCCGGAGCTCAAGTCCCGGCCTAGGGTCCTTTGCTGCATGTCACTCCATAAATACAAAAATACTTAAAAAAAAAAAAAAAAAAGCCTCAAGACATCTTCAAATGTGAAATATCTTTATCTATCTCGTTTTTCATATTTTTCGTGAGAAGACAGATCTGGTTTTGTAGTCTTCTCTCAAAGCAGTGTGGTACAGCAGGCTGTTTAAAGAGGTGACACCAACTATGAGGCGTCAAAATGTACTGCATCTCTCAAGGTAAGCGACTGATGGTCACTTTAAGGGTTTTGGCAACAGGTGAATGCAAATTAGGCTGGCTTAATTAGGTCTTGGGCTCAATATGTTAAAAAAAGTCATATTTTCATTATTTTAATAGATATTGCAAATGCAAAATAATTCAACATTCCTGGGAATCACAATTAATCTTACAAGTGTTCATACATGTCTTAAAAACTCACAATAAACATGATCAATATGCTATTATTAATACTAATATAGTCTATTGATGTTAATAGTTATCTTATTAGGATTTAGTTATAAGGGTCTTATAACCTTTTAACTAACGCTTATTACAAGGACCTTGTTAAGGTGTCAACATGATCAGACCAGGGCGGACACTCAAGGCACACCAAACAAACATCTGTGTTTGTTGCATAATGTTTGATTGGTGTGCCATGACTAACTAACTAACTAACTAAGTTTAACATGTGTCCATACAAGCTGACTTTGTGACACCATAACTAGCATGGAAACCGGTCCTGATCCAGTATGTAAAAGTAAGAGACATCTCATGTCCAGCAGTTAAACTTTGGAAATGGACAAATGTTTGCATATTCGTAGATTCTGTATTTTCTATTGTCTATTTCTTTTATTTATTAATTTTTTTGAAAGATGGGATGGGGTAGATGTTATTTGAAGAATCTTAAAATACCATCGCTTTTTAATGGAAAAGCCATATCAGACCCAAATAATTATTTCATTCAGAGTATTTTCAGATGTCTGTTGGGGATCCATAACACAAAAATGTGAACATGTATGTATTATTGTGACTGTAAGAATTGTAATTGCAAGCAAAATGTCTTTGATGGTATAGTTGATAATGATATAGCGAGTTAATAATAAGAGTTAAATGAAAGTATGTTTCGTCAATGATTATAGATTCAAGTTGATCAAATAACTGTTCATATGCAAATATATTAGCATCTTAAGATTCAGTCTTGTTCTTCTCTATTTTAGGTTTTAGTCTTTCACTACTTATGAATTCTATGTATACTTTGTATATAATAAAGTAGTAGCAATAGTTTGTAGCAGCTCTTATTAACAATTTTACACAGAAACACATACCAATGAGACATTACATCAGAGAAAGAAAAAGACAAAGAAAGACAAAGAAAGAGAAAAATTAACAAATAAAATGAAGAAATGTGTAAATATATTATGTTATCATTTTATGTTAGTGTTATTTCTATCTTGCTTTTCTTTTCTTTGATCTTATTCAGTTTTCTTCTCGAGTCACTTTTGTCTGAACTTTTGTCTCACTTTAAACTATCTGAGAGGTGCCACATAAAGTTAAATGATTGGTTGACTGAGCAACAAACAGAAGCGCCCGGTGTGACTACAGTAAAAGCCTTTCAATGCCTAGTGGTCAAAATATACTCCAATAATTAATCACCACTTTAGTTTTACTGTGTTCATCAGCAGCACACTCACCTGTGCATGGCAGTGTGTTCTCCATGGTCCAGTGCATTTTGTGATTTGTCTCTTTGAAGGTGAGCACAACATCCACCCTGTAGAACGGCTGCAGGAGTTGTTTGCTGTCTGCGCAGGCCTGTAAAACAAACCCGGTTTAGACGTCCGGTGCTGTAATGACTCCTTATAGGAAGAGTCAGCCAGTACATACATTTACTGTAAGACCTGTTGTTTCAGCACTAACCTTGGTCTGGAGTATCTGGGCTGTGGGGATGATCAGTGTCACAAACTCACTGGTCTCGTGCACAGTGAGGTCATCTGTCTGTTTCACCGACACGTTACTGACTGTCAGTGCTTCGTTGTCGTGGCTGCCTCGCTTGGTCAGACCCATGTGTCGTTTGAAAATGTGCAGCACCGTCTCCTCTGCTTTGGACGTGGTCACTAAAATTTACATCAGGGATTAAATGTGTTATTTTTGATGATTTTTGATGAAGTGGTCTTTATTTGACAAATCAAGTTATTTAATACTTTTCAGATTAGATTAGATGTTCTGTATTGTCCAAAAAAATATTTTGCTCAGGTCAGCACAATACTAAAAGACACAACTATAAATAACATGATCATAAATTATTAGGTTAAGCGTTACATCATAAAACACATGACCATCTTATAAAATATGATTTTCATCTTAAGTGCATATTAAAGGATCTAAGGACCCTTACAAGGTGTTGCTCTCTCTTTAGATCCAGTACCTGCTAAAATCATGATTCATTGTTATTAAATGGATAATAAGATATGTATTCATTTTAATAAAGCAACAAAAAAATGTTAATCAGAAGAGAAATGTCATCATTGACTGAATTTCTATGCCTAAACAAATTAAATAACAAACTATCGTTGTCTTCATGACTATATAAGATGAATAAACAGACGTTCTTGTTTATATTTGGCGGACCCCCGCCACCTTTCTAGGTTCAAACCTTATTTATTTTTTGTTGAGTTTGAATTTCTTCATCAAAACTAGATAGTGCTCCTTTAAAGTAATGTGACTTGATTACTTTCTGTTACTTTTGGATTACCTCAAAACATGTGCAAATGAGTAAGAATACACAAGTATGTATCTGGTTTCACTCAAAACCAGAATGTGTGCGTAGTTATGGACTGGTGTGTCATTCATTATTCCTAAATTGTAATCCTGTGAGTAATCCTCTTTTTACTGAATGTATCTAACTACATCTGTTTTTCTGTACCTTTACCGAAATACTTAATACTAATTCTTACTACCCACCTTTTGGACATGTGGCTTCCATACTGTAGGCATACTGGCCACTGACCAGCTTCAAGGCCAAGAATTCCCCTTCAGTTTCCATCACCTGAGTCAACCAAAGACATAAAGTATTAGCTGTAATGCTCCTTTTGGTCACTAGGTGGCAGTGTGCTGCGTGAGCTGTGAGGCCTCTTACTTTGACGGGGCTCAAGACCTCCCTCCTCCTGCCTTGAACTGTGATGTCTGGACCCCTCATGTCAGTGTTCATCTGGATCAGGCTGGCATCCTCCAGAGCTACAATGAGGTGATCACTCAGAGAGAGAGACCAATGCAACTGTAACGCACAAACAAATGTGCACCGTCATACAGATTCACCATGTCTGGTTCGATCTCTGGGCCAAAAACATGCACTAAGATATTTGTTTAGATTTAAAGTGCAATCATACTTTGAAGGGCTGATTTTAGGATTGATTTCAATTAGTACCTCGTTGTCCCAGCTGTCATAGGGAACTTGTCTGGTCACCTACAGATGCACACAAATCTTATCAGAATTAGCAAAATTCTTGGCTAAAAAAGCAAGAAAATAACACCTACAGTACACATGATGAAGTCAGCTGTTACCTGGATATAGTCTGGGTCACACTGGATCTGCTCTCTGCTGAGCAGCACAGGAACCATGGGACATGTCATCAATAAATTGTGAGGTCTGCCTCCAAATCGGTTAATCCTCCTCACCAGATTCAGAGTCAGGACATGGTAGCCATGCTGAACAATCAATGTACAACCAGAGGATTATCACCACCAAGCTCAGCTACGAAAGTCAATATGTATGGATATTTCTTGAGTGATGTACCTGTTGCTGAACAAAACATCCAGTGTAGCTCACTCTAAAAATAAAGTTCTCGTCAGGGTCTTTGTGCAGTGAGAATCCACAGGCAGTCAGCTGGAGGTTTAGGTGATCCAGAGATGCAAGGTTGGCTTTTAGAAAGCAAAAAGTGAATTCAGAAGACACATACTTACATATTTAATCTCAATATTCTTTCTCTTTTGTGTCAGGAATAATTACCTTGGATCTGCAAGGCCCCAGACAGCCAGATTCCCAACCCTTCGATCCTCGCACTGTGGATCCACATCTCCATGTATTCAGTAAAACATGTCACATCTCCCTCTGAAAATGCAAACTTATTCTCAAATCATGTGACTCTACCCTTAACATTTGCATGCCATTAGAAAATAAAGGTTTACCTGACAATTTTGCAGTTGGGGTATCAATCCATTCTCGTTTCTGAATGGAAAACACATCCCTTAAGACTAAACCCTGTAAAACACTGTAGAAAACAGATAGAATTGAGCTTAGATTTTGAATGAAGTACTATTCCAACCTTTGTACAACATTGTGGTACTCACATAGTTTTAAGCAGGATGCCAAATCTTATCTGGTCCATGCCACTTCCGCTGACGAAAACACCCCCAATCAGTCGAACCCCTATTTGTAGATGAGCCAGCAGATGTCACGGGGGAGGGGAAATAAAACAGGTGCGTTTGCTTTGACATGTAAAAGCCAAGTGACAAAAAAGTCACAAAGAATGGTCACTGTCTCCAGCATGTGTGAAAAACAGGTTTTAAGTCAGTTGTAGAGTAACCCCAATTGTGAAGATGGTGTATTATGAATGAAAAAACAAACTGAATAAAGAAGCTGTTCTCAGTGGAAAATAAGGTCCCAAGAACAATGTTTTAAGTTAAAAAGGTGGCAGGGTCCGCCACATATAAACAAGTGAAACAGTATGAAATTGTGTTGTCCTTTAAGCTCAATTTGTTTATTCAGTCATGAAAACGAAGGAGTTTGTTCATTTAGTTTGTTTGGGCATAAAATTCTGTCAATGCCATTAAAATCTAACATTTGAAACAAAGTTGGATCTACAGGTCTTGTTTTAAGATTGATAACAAAACCAGGTTATCTCTAAGCAATAATACAGTGTAATCTAGTAAAGGCAGGAAAGTTTCTGTGGGATACAAGTCACTTCTAATATGCAAAACATTGTTCTGGGCTTGAACTATCTTTGGCTGCACAGACTGGCTTGTTAATACTGGTGGGTCAGGTTTAACACTTTTACAAAGATGATTTTAAACCTATTACACAGATCACCATCATATTGCATCATATATAGTATTGTCTGTTGTTTGAACATGTAAACCACGTTTGAACCAAAAAGCCAAAAAGATTAATTAAAATATATTTTTTCACAGGACATGTGATTGCATCGTGTTAAATACATGATATTTTTCTATAGAATTTCTCAGTGCGCACCTTTTGTTTGGGCTTTTAAGGTGATTGTTTATGGTTCGAATTCAAAGGGTGAATCACAAGCTTTTAACTTTGCCCCTGACAAGTTATAAAACGCGGCAAGGTCAATACGCTTCACCACGTAACGTTTAAACCAAATGTATAACGATTTAAAACGACAACTGGTGGTCTGAAGTCAAACTATTCACTGAATGTTGTTATTTTTAACTTTGGCATCCCTACAAAAATGAACAGTGTGCCCTCCCAACCAGATGATGTCATCTCTCCAAGATCCGCAGCCATTTTGTTAGCTAGCCTGAGGTTACAGAGGTTAGCCGCGTACCGCTGCATGTATTCACTGTGGGCTGACCATTTCGTACTTTAATTTAATCGAATAAGATACCTTGTCGATGTTGTCATTTGCGAGCAGTTTTCGCACACACGCACGTAGACAAAAGGAAGACTGGTGTATTTGTTGACAGTAAACGCAGCGGGAAACTGGATGGTCATTCATTTTTCAAGCGGTCTGGAGTTTGCTAGCTTGTTAGCTAGCTAGCTGGCTAACTTGTTTACGCGTGCTGCCCGCGGAGAAGAACATTCAACTTAGAGTATTAATGGCCGCAAGCTATTAAATGTTAGAGAGCTGTGGAGTGAGCGTTAGCCCTTCACACAGTGTGTCTATCTACGTTTGACTGCTATTGCATTTCAGTTGCGTCATTAAGCTAATAGAAGTAAACTTCGGCAGAGATCGACGCCGCGAACCCGTGTGCATCACAAAGGTGTTTAGTGGGAACTTGAGCTCCATCAGCTGATTCCACTTGGCCCAGAGCTCAGCCATTCGAACACCATGTCGGAGCTGTACATTCGTGTGGCTGAGGATGAAAACGAGGAGCCCATGGAGATCCCATCGGAGGACGACGGCACTGTTTTGCTGTCATCGGTAGCGGCTCAGTTTCCAGGGGCGTGCGGGCTGCGGTACAGGAACCCGGAGTCCCAGTGCATGAGGGGGGTCCGGCTTCTGGAGGGGGTCCTGCATGCACCCGAGAACGACTGGGGAAATTTGGTCTATGTCGTTAACTACCCCAAAGGTGAGGCAGGTGATTGTGTCGTTTAGATTTCCCTCTCATCTTCACTGTGTGTTATATGATCAAAAGTATGTGGTAAACCCTGTAAAGCTAATGCTACTTGATATATCAGCCCTGCAATACACCCGACCTACATCAAGGTTATAATGTGAGGTTTTTCTCTTTGTTTTGTCTTTAGGTGTTGATTCAGCCAATTATTCTGTCATTCTGTCCCCCTGCAGAACACAGGAGTGTTTGTAATAGTACACTACTTTAAATTAGTCATGAATATGGGGATATTTTAGTGTTTGTTCTGTGACATATCTGAATTTTTATTTTGTGTTTTGTGAATGTTTTTGGTCCCTAAAATTAACACTTCATTTCATGTGACTTTTCATCCATGCACATGCACCCATATCCCAATATTCCTAACTAATTTTGAGTAGTTGTAAGTCTAAGCTCACTGTTACTATCGGTGTGGTCAAATTATTTTGTACATTGCTGTGTGGTGTAATGCAATTCAATAGAACCACAAACTACCACAACTAGTGATTATTGTCTTTCTGCAGATTATTTTCTGGATGAATCATTTGGTCTATCAAATGTCAGAAACTTGTGAGAAATATCCTTCCCAGTTTCTCAAAGTCCCAGGAGGTTAAATGTCTTTGTTTTGAGTCCAAAACAGGAAGAATCTGTATTTTAACATGATATAAAACAGAAGCAAGAGGTCTTCATGTGTGAGCGCCGGCATATTTTTCAGGGGAAAATTACTTTACAATTAATTGATTATCAAATTACTTACTTTTCTGGTGATTAACTAAACAATAAGTCAATTAATTGTTGCAGCCCTACTCCCTGATAAGTTTCTCGTTGTATTGGACTGCCATCATTTTACTGATGTACCTAACAAATTGGCAAGAGAATCTGGCCCCATAGTTCAAGTTTAGAGAAGTTTTAATGCTCCATCATGCAGTGATTCTTTGACAGTTACCATACAGTCTTCCTTGTGGTGACAGTAAAGGCCCTCTGCTGTTTTAATCAGACAATGCCCCTGTGTGCAAATCAGGGTCTGCAAAAAGAAATGTTTTTTAAGTTTGGTATGAAAGATCTTGACTGGCCTGACAGAGCCTTGACTCAAACACTTTGGGATGAGCAAGGCTTTATCCTCCAACATCAATGGCTGTCTTCTCTAATGGTCTTGTGGCTGGATGGGAGCAAATCCCTGCAGCCAGGCTCCAAAACTTTATAGAAAACTTTAACAGCCGAGTAGAAAGCTGTTATAGCCACGTAGTAATTCACATGATTTTGGAGGGAGACAACCTGATGTGAATTTAATGTTGTTAAGGAGTTCAAAGGGTCTGTGTTCATGTGTGCCTCTTTTTCCTGATGTAACTCAATTCTATTTATTCCTCACAGATAACAAAAGGAAGATGGAGGAAATAGACGCTGCCTCAGCTGTGAAAATAAAAAGGGGCTTTCAGAAGACATCAGATCTCATTGTCCTTGGGCTGCCGTGGAAAACAACAGAGCAAGACCTTAAAGATTATTTCACTACGTTTGGGGAAGTCATCATGGTGCAGGTAGTAACCTCTCGTCTGGCTCTGAATATTTCTTTGTTAGGCTTAGAGTGTAAATAAGGATTTCTTGTTTTGATTCTGGTTTAGTTGAATGTATTGTTCATACCTTTCATCCGTGTCCACTCCAGGTCAAGAGAGATGCAAAGACTGGCAACTCAAAAGGGTTTGGGTTTGTCCGGTTCACGGACTATGAGACGCAAACCAAAGTGATCGCTCAGAGACACATGATAGATGGACGATGGTGTGACTGCAAACTTCCCAACTCAAAGGTATTTTGGGCTGGGGTTGAACAATTAATTGTAATATTGTCAAACTCACAATATATTATTTATTTTATTTTTCTTATTCACAATAAGTGAAATATCAAAATTGCAGGAGCTTCAATTTTTTTGATAAAGGTAAAATGTGTTAAAGCATACTATTATGAATGAAGAATTGTTCTGCTGACATTACAATATTCAATTTCTTCTTGAAAAAAAATAAATAAATAAAGTTTATGTCACAAATGTTGATGTGAAGTTGGATAACTGTGTCTGAATTAATCAGAAACATTACTGAAATCTCATGTAGATTGTCTCATTTATTGCTATGCCTCTTTGTCCTCTCAGGCGTGTCCTGATGAGCCCATGCGGAGCCGTAAAATCTTTGTTGGCCGCTGCACAGAGGACATGACAACTGATGAACTGAGGCAGTACTTCATGCAGTATGGCGAAGTCACTGATGTCTTTATCCCAAAACCTTTCCGGGCGTTTGCTTTTGTCACATTTGCTGATGACCAGGTGAGAGTCACCATCAGTAGTTTATTATTGATATTGTGATAATGACTGTAGTGATAATCTCCTCATTTCTTTTTCAGGTTGCCCAGGCCCTGTGTGGAGAGGACTTGATCATCAAGGGCGTCAGCGTGCACATCTCCAATGCTGAGCCCAAACACAATAATAGTAGGCAAATGATGGATCGAGGGCGGTTTGGGGCTGGTGGGTTCAGTCAGGGATATGGCAGTAATCGCGGTGGGCTGGGCAGTGGTAGC
>OMLP01014541.1:44925-65366 GCA_900302685.1 Spondyliosoma cantharus
GGGGTTAACTTTGGGGCTCTCGGTCTTAACCCGGCAATGGTGGCTGCTGCCCAGGCAGCGCTGCAGAGCAGTTGGGGAATGATGGGCATGCTGGCTAACCAGCAGGGCCTGACCACGACGGCAGGCACAGCCACCACGACCCGAGACCAGACCTATAGCTCTGCCAGCACCAGTTACAGCAGCCCCAGTTCAGCTAGCCTCGGCTGGGCTGCAGGCACTAATACCGCCCCCAGCAGCGGCTTTAGCTCTGGCTTTGGCAACTCTATGGAGACTAAATCTTCTAGTTGGGGAATGTAGATAGCTTTGAGTTGACCTTTTTTTTTTTGATGCTATTAGGTTAATCTGGTAAGTATACCTACAGGGGGAACTGCTTATATCTTACGTTCCTATTATTTAAAGATACACTGCCTTTTATTTTGTTAAAGAGAAAATTTATACTTGCGTGTGACTGATTATGTAGTCATGCATTGAATGGGTGAAAAGTTTGTAAGTGGAAACTGCCACACTCCCTTGTTTTGTTTTTGAGAAAGTGTTACACTGTGCATGCAAGATAAATATTTATAAACATGCACGAGTATGTCGAGAGCCCCTTCAGCCACCTGTAAACTGGGCTTGATATAAGTATAGTATATGTGTATGCAGTTGATTGCATCTTTTTGTTTGTTTTTTGTTTGACGTCTTTTGGAAACGCCTTCATGAAAATCTCTTCTGCAGTTCACCAACTCTTTCCCCAATTCCCGGGAGGAAGCGCCTCATTGGCAGCAATGTTCGCCAGATCTCAGTATCAATTCCCCTCTTCCCATGTGTAAATGCTTTGTCATCAAAGAACACAGCTTCACTCTTCATATACTGTGTTAGACGGTGGGTGTTGTCTTTTTTTCCTCTCCCCTTTTTTTATGGATATAAAAATCGTGTCTGCTCTTGTTCGTTTTTTCGAGATCAATGAGTGGGATTGATGTTGGACCGAGTGAGAGTGAGCGAACGGGAGAGCAAGAAAGCACGTGTGAGAAGGACTGACTGTGCACATTTCTTTAAAACAGACAAATGCCTGCAAGAGTTGAGAAGAACTTGGCTTTTGTGCGAGTGTGAGAGGAAGAAGCAAGTACGAGTGTGTTCCTAATGGCCATCACAAGGACTCTTAATTGCGTCTCGAGATCGCTATGGTCTCTGCTTTCACTCATCGTTTTCTATCAACTTTAATTCTTTAAAAACACAGTGAAATGTCAAGTGCTATGAGTATTTGTATTCTTTCGTAGCTTCTTGCTGTCTGATTTGATGTGAGTGCTTTGATGTGTCTGACTGTGCTTTATTTTTTCTCCTTGTTATCACCCTCTGTGTGTGAACATGTGACTTTGTGCTGAGGTCTGTTTGGGGGAAAACACTGAAAGTGTGTTGAAGTTTGCAAGTGAGCTCAGAGGTTGAAAGTTTGTGTTTGAAGTGGTTATGAATGCATTTTCTATGTTTTGTGAATCAAAGGGAAGTCTGAAATAAAACTGAATTTGACTAGGTATGATACACTCTTGACAGTGACTTTATTTTTGTCTTTACATTAATTGAACTGCCAACACTTTAATTCACATGTATAGGGACTTCGGACACGGACAGCCCAGGTTTTCGTCTGAATCCAGGTTGGAGTCAGTTACGGAGAAGCTGAAGACTTTGTTGGTGGGCCGGCACAAACCAAACCAACAATGGAATTGCTGCGCGACTGCCTTAAATCCTGAAAAGGATCTTCGTCACCTCACTAGCAAGAAACCTCGGACCATCCCATATTGAAATTTAGAGCGGACCGTACTAAATTGGGCTGAGGTATTTATTCATACCTACAAATGTCACAAATAGGACCAAAGTCTCACCTTCAGTTAGACACTGATCATACTTCTTTAAAAAAAAAAAAAAAACTTGTGAAACAGAGCCTGCCTTAAATCTGAAACATGCATTTCTGTCAGTAACTGCTATATATTTTGTCCTCCATAAGTCAATGGAAGTATTCACTGGTCGGTTTCTTTTCAATGTGATCCATCAACTAGAATCAATAAGGCAGTGTGTGTTCTTGTAATTTTGTTTACTTTGACTGTAAAGTGGTTGGAATGTATAAGCTGAGTGATTTTCAAAGGGACTTCAACGACTGAACATGCCAGCAGGAATTCACTTTTCTGTATTGAAATATTTTAGTATTGCAGTGTAAAATAAAAGTTTTGAGTTTTTCATCACCTGTTGTCTCTCTATGTAGATAAAATGTAGATTTGTAAATGTATTTTTCTAACTGGGCTCCACTTCTAGCGCTTATTACAGCTTAACACATCTACAATATTTTTATTTGAATCTCTGATTTGGTCTTTGGTGTAAAATGTGCTCAACGGTGTCCCACACTTGTTTATGTCGATGCTGGCAGGTGGAATGTTCTGCCTCAAGGAGGTGCTAATGTGCTGTTTTTATACGAAGCTGTGGGTAAGACTCCCAAGTTGTCTTTTATTTATAGACGTGTGCCTAATAATAGTGTTTGTTTCTTTGGTGCTCAGGGAGATTTGCTTGCACACCAGTTGAGGACATTTGAGAATGTAAATGAAACCAGTTTATAGTAAGAACAGTCTTCCTGCAGAAACACCCTCGGGATGCCCAGTCAAAGGTTAAAGATGCTTGCAGAACATTTGCTTACAATGCAAATATGTAATCCATTCCTGCTGGATGTTATCCTAAGACCTAAGATTTAAGAAATGTTTTTAAAAACACGTCTCTTAACTTTCAAGTGACGCGTTTTAAAAAACGCGTCACTTGAAAATTAAAGTTAGTTAGAAAATGTGATTTGAGTTCCTTGACCTGCTAACAGACAAGGTTTTCAGAATGGAGGAGTTTTTTTTTTTTTTTTTTAAATGTTATCGTTAGTTGTCTAAAATGGAAAATCCTTTTTTGATATGGAAAAAGTAAAAACTGATAATACTTCACAACACCTGTACATTATTTCTGTTTTCAATCCTGTCCATAGGGCCTCTGCGCTGATTCATGATCAGATCATTGAGTTCTGCTGAAGCCTTATAGGAGCCTTTCATTTGAATCAGGTGTGTTGGAGCAGGGTGCCACAGGAACAGGATTTAAAAACTGCACCAAATTAGACAAAACTTGGAAAAAACTTTATGTGGTAAAACAAAATCAAAACCTGTATAAAATGAAGTTATAACCTCAATTTTGAAATTAGTAAGGGTCCTGAAATTTAATTCAAGGCTGTGACAGCCATTAAGATCACAGTTAGAACACAGACAGTGATGGGCCACAAACGTGTCTTTTATAGCTGCAATGTAATTGAATCTCCCTGCTGTTAACATGGAGACACAGTGTGAACTGATGGGCTTTGTTCTCATGCTGCAAGCGGGTTGAGAAGTTCCTCCAGCAGAAGTGGTCTGTCCCTGGAGGTGATGTGGTTTCTGAGGGTCCACTCTGCCACCTTCTCACTGAGGTACTGCCTGGTTCCATGAACCCAAACTTTAGCTCAGTCATATATAGGAGCATCTGCAGCAACTTCCTCTTCTCCTTCTGCAGGTTCTAGTGAGTCAAACAGCTTCAACATTTATCTTTAAACTTTAAGGTCAAATTGTAAATATAGGCTATAAGCAGAGCTGAATCTCTAATTTTCCTAAAAAACTAGATCAGTCTCAGAAATCACCAGATTAAACATGAATTTCTCTATCAACGGATGTGTTTGTTTTACAGCACTTGGTTGTCGTGAAAAACATCTGTGACAGTTGTATCATATCCATGTTTACCCTCCTATCCTGTATTTGTTATGTACAGTCCAGGTAGAGTCATCTGTTTAAAGGGGCACTATGTAGTTTTATAGAAGAAATTACTAAGAATTTTACATTCACTCAGTAATAATACACAATCAGAAATATTTTTTTCATAACTGAATAAACAAGCTGTTCTCAGAGGAAAATAAGGTCCCCAGAACACTTTGTGAAGCTGGAAAGGTGGCAGGGTCTGCCAAATATAAACAAAGTAAAACGGGGGATGGGGGGGATGGGGTTTAGACATAAAAATAAGTCAATGAAGATCTTTCTCCTCTATAACTACATAGTGCACCTTTCATGATGTATATGATAAGTAAGGTATTGTTATACATAGTTTTATTCTGATTTACCACAACTACAAGCGGACCACCCTTAAAAAAGCAACTCACTCGAGGATTGTTAATTTAGGATCTGTTTTGAAATGAGCACAACCAGCTGTAACTAAAGCCTACTATAGACCTTCATACACTTCACACATCAATTAGCCACACTGTTACACTGGGGGACATGGCCCTTCATTATGACGATCAATAGATGATCAGTCTTACATACACGGTCCTGCTGCCAGATATACTGTGGCTGAATAGTGTTTGGTGCCCGGCTGTTTTAGAACATTTAAGCCTTTTTTTAAAAAAAATAAAAGTTTTTAAAAATATATTGATGACCTGTTATTTCGGTCTTTTCATTAAAATTTCCTCCTGATCTTCACCATGTGGTCATTTAATTGGATGCTGTTCCTTTCAGAAATCCAGGAAGTAGAGAGTGTTTGATCTCAATGAAATCCATTTACATCTGTTGTCCAGTCCTCTTCGTCCTCCTCCTGCTTCATTATGCATCATTATCACACTGTGTTGTCTGGTGTCAGCTTGCTGCCCGCTCGGTCTGCAGATGACTCAACAGCTTCATCGTCCACCTGCACAGCCTCCTCTGAGCTCAAATTCAGCCTCTGCTTGATATCAGGCTTCATAAAGAATACAAGGCCTCTGTTCTGTCCTTTTGGATTAATTAAGCAGGAGAGATAACAAATAGGAACACAGATTTTCATTTTCATTAACCAATGGAATTGATCCAGATAACATTATTTGGCAGTGTCCTCTCTGAGATGAACCTCAGTCTGATAATAAAGCAGTCTGTTTATGGCATTTGAAGTGTATTGTAGTCGAATGTGTTTATATAGTTTGTTCTGCTGTTTTCTCCCACAGGATCAAAGCTTTGACATGAGGCGTCGAAAGAGGGGAGGGTGTCTGGAGCGTCCCAGGACGGCTGAATAGAAGACGTAAACATCAACCCGGCAATCACTGAAGCCACGGCAGCACAGGTGCACCGAGGTGAGGCTTTGTTTACTGTAAAACAGCAGGTGCAACAGCAGCTGTGACACACTACTGTCAGATACAACATCTCTCACTGGCTGTGGGGGTGAGAGCAGCGCTGTGTAACTCTGCAGCTGAGAATCCCCAGAGCACAGCAGAAGGCAGAGTGCTTAAAGGTGTAAATTAAATATATAGGTATAGGTGTAAATTGTTATTAGATTCTTATCTTGTATCTTAAAGCACAATTCACCTTTATCAATGTGAGGAAGTTTTTCCCTCTATAATATTATAGTTTGTTTTTTTGTTTGTTTTTGTCTTCTAACCTTTTGGCTGGCAACTAAATAAAATTAACTTTTTGGGGGGCCAATATTATGCCTCTATTGAACAGCTAAGTGTAGATAGATGACAGGACATAAGAAATGGGGACTGACATGCAACAGAGGTCTGAACCAGGGAACTTCAAGATTCAGCACCTTTAACCATTTGCCACCAGAGCACCTCCATGCAGAAGATTCTGATTTCGACACCTCATCACCGGTTGCAGTGTCAGTGAGTTTACGAGCATTAACCGCTCATTAAATAAATGCTGACTACTAAACTATTCACTATGTAACTTGCAATAAAAGCTTAGAGTGTATAAATGTCAGATACAATTGCAAGTTTGCCCTGCTCTAATTTAGACAACAATTTCTGCAAAAGTTTCTACAGTCAGAAAGAATCACAATGAATGTGTCCGTATAAAACTTAAATATTATATATGACATGTCACAGTAATCTCATTTGATGATAGTAAATCAGAAGAGAGGAAATACTTTATGAAAACAGCTTATTGGACTTAAAGCGACTTGAGATGTAAGAATATAAATAAGAAAGAATATAAACAATGTAAACACAATGTTTCCTGTGATAATAATATACCCAAAATGAAGTCAGTATATATACATATATCTGTACTCAGAACCTGACAACTACATACTGTAAAACCTTTCTTTCAAATATACAGACACACAGATTACCACAGTACTCGCACTGAACCAAGATGAGAGTACACAGTGACACCTGGTGGCTTTGAACAGGCACGACAGCTGAGCACCGACCACAATAACACTTAATTAACAACACTTCATCTGTTAGAGACTAAACATGAGCTGATATAACAACATGCTATATTCAATCTAATATCAATGCACACAAACAAAGGTCAGGGGGGAACTAATGGCAGTCAATAATATCAGTCAAACAGCATCATAATGAGCATATTAGCATGGCATGAGACCGATTGGGGCACTTTCCCTGGTAAATAAATAAATACAAAAGAAGAAGAAGGGAAGACCTTGACTGTTTTATAAATATAGATCAAAGGACAACAAGAACCACTTACTGTCAGTCATGGACAGGGCCACAGCCAGGACTATAGAAATACTGAGCTCCTGCCCCCAGCCGCCCCCACCCATACATGGAGAACATTTTGAAGACTGTAGTATAAATCTGTGCATTTCTCTGCATTTTGACAGGGACAATAATCGCTTAGGAAATAATGTCAGTGCCGGCACGTAGAAGAAAATTGGACTAAAATTCCGACAGAACAAGAAGATAAGGGACAGATATGGCCAATTTTGACTTCAATTGATCAAATTTATTTAAACTTATTTATGTGCTAAAAAGAACGCATTAAAAGAGATGCAACCCTGACTGGAACAAGGCAAGAGGATGCAGAGGGAGGACAGTTTAATCCTTATTTCACTAACTAACTTCTTTATATATAGGTTATTCATATTGTTAAATTCTTTAAAAAGCATTTTTTATCTTTCAATATTATGCAACCAGTCCTCAAAACTAACATATGTCTCTGGCACCATTTTAAGAAATTACTACAAAAGCAGTATTAATTGCAGAGCTCCTGAGTCGAACTTGTGTTCACATGACTTGAATGGTTTGCTGTTCAGTTAACTGTAGTTTGTAGTTTCATTCTACTAAATTACTTTGTTTATAGAAACACATGTCATATAGGACATATGAAATGGTTCAGGACCCATTTCATGATTAGAACCAGTTATCACTGACTTAATGTAACATGCCTGATGTGAACCAAATTTTCAGTTAAATTTAGTGGGAAGTTTGAGTAAGAAGAGGTTTATTTTTAAAGACAAGATTTCCTAATTTTGTGACAGATTTCAGTATTTCACAATTTTATGAGCAACCACAGTACGTACTTTAATAAAACATCTGGCACAAGTTCTTCATAATCGTTTGTCAGCAATTTAATTTTGATAAAGATATTAGTCTGGATACATTATTATTATTATTTTACCATTTCCTGTCAATTAAATGTCCAATTAGGGGCAGCTGTAGCTCAGCGAGTAGAGCAGGTCAACTAGTGATCGGAAGGTTGCTGGTTCGAATTCCGGCTCCCCTGGGGCGGAGCTGAGCTGCATGTCGAAGTATCCTTGAGCAAGATACTGAACCCCAAAATTGTGCAGTTGGCACCTTGCGTGGCGACTGGTGTACCCTGCCTTCGCCCAGAGAGACAACTGGGATTGACTCCAGTAACCCCTTGTTACATCCCCGCCAACCCTCACGGAAAAAGCGGTGAGATAAATGTCCAATTAATGTTTTTTTTTTATATATATATATTCATTCAGTGTATTTATCAACACTTCAGACATGTATTAATACACCCTGAATGGCCTGGTCTCTGTCTGAGGCATTTTGAACTGAATATCCTGTTTACATAGCAGGCAACTTATGTCACTCGTTGCCTAATTTAGCGCTACACACAAACACATCTCAATCCTGTTTACAGCAGCTAGAGAGTAACCACCACACAAGCTAATTATAAAGGGATTGAAATCTTTATTTAGCCTAATACAGTACAGTGCAACTGTTCACCTTAATCCAGTGTTAACACAGTGAACCCTGGGTCCAATATGACAGGTGAACCTTAGCCTGATAGCCAGTATCATATCAATAGCTTCCAGATGGAGTCAACTCTTTGCTGCTCCACCACTTGTGATAAAAGTCAATACAACAAAACACAGAGGGTGTAGAGTTTACAACACACGTAATCTATGATTCCACTTCATGATAAATAAAACTGCATGAATGCGTCTTTAAGGGGAGTAAAAAGTTGGATAAAGGGAATCGTTGTGGTGGGTGGTTCCTAAATATTCAGGCATAGATGGAATGTGTAACATTTTGTCTCAGATCATTTCCCCTCATCCTGTCATCTGGTTTTCAGTGTTGTGAAGATGATTTTTAAGCATTGTAGGACGAGGAGGAGACGTTTCCTCCGTGGCCCGTCCAGTTGGTGTGGATGAAATGACCGGGGTTTGACAGCAGTTCATACGTGTGGGCTCCAAAGTAATCTCTCTGGGCCTAAAATAACAAAACACAACGTTAACAACCTGTGACACCCGCACAGAGACAAATTTCACCTCCAAATAGGAATGCAACTAATTGTCTACTAATTAAAAGGGAATACAAAAATATATATTTTACCCTTACCTGCAGTGCTATTTATCCATCTACATTGTTTTGTTTTAATTTTCTGAGGTTTGGAGATACTGATCGTAGATATATCTGCCCTTTAAACTATATGGCACTGCTGCTCAAGGCACCACAAATTACATTTAAAAAAACTCAACAGTAATGTCTCTTTCCAGAAATCATGACCTGGTTTCTCAAGATAATCAACAGATCTTGTTGTGAGCAGTTTCATGCAAGAACTATTCTTTCTACCAAACTACACCCGCCAACCATATCATGCCGTAGAAGGAAACATGCATTTATTCATGGATGAGAGGCTTGATAAACGCTTCCTTCTGCTAGTGATGCATGTAATTTGATAGAAAGACAAGGTCTGTGGATAATCTTGTCAACCCGGTCATGATTTCTGAAAAGAAACATTACTGTTGAGTTTTTTTTAATGTCATTTTTGGTGCTATGCACATACATTATATTCCAGAGATGGCAGACATCTCTATTGCCGATATCTCCTAAATTTAGCAACTCACAGCAAAACAATCTAGATGGATGAACAGCACTACATGTAAGGGGTATAAAAATATGCATTTTTGATTTTGGGGTGAACTGTTAAACATCTTTCGATCTTCAAACAGTTTTGTTCAGCCAGGATAAAGGATAAAGCAGCAAATCCTCACTTTAAAAGGCAGTTATATTTTACATTTCAATAATGTGATTAGAAATTGACAAATTGTTCCGGCTCCATATTCATATACTGAGCAGAGTCCAAACACAGATGACTAAAGGAGTTACAAAACACACACTGTATCCTGTCGGGGTCTTAAAGCTTTTAGATCCCAACATAAACACACAACAGCTCCACGTGATCTTTTTAATCTGGTACACACTCATGAGCCATATGCTCAGTGGGCTCTGCTCTGCAGCATCATTACTGTCTCACCTGGAGGAGGTTTGCTGGCAGCTTTTCATGTCTGTAACCATCATAGAAGGACAGAGCTGTGGTGAAGCAGGGCATAGGGATGCCATGCTGGACTCCAGTGCTGACTGCTCTGCGCCATGACTCCTAAACAAAGAGATTAAACAGGTTAAAAAATGGTTTTGTTCATGGAGCTCTGATGACATTTGGTGTTAATTAGGTCACGTTAGCAAGAAGCCAAGAACAAGAGGTCTTCACGAGGCCACTCCTAGAAACCAAAACCTGATTTGAGCTCGGTCAAAATTAGATCAGGTCGAGCAGAGTGATGTTCGATTGGACAATATCTTTAATAACAGCTGAATCTGAGGGGACTGAGGGGCTTTTTGTTTTTTGAGAAGATGGAAAGAGTGTAGAGAAAATGCATTCTCTGTATTTGGGTTGACTGATTCGGACAGAAGACCTCAATCGAGAAATCAGGAAATAATCTCAGAATACAGATTGGATGATGAACAAACAGTGAATGAACCCACTGTGTCCTTTCTTGCTCAACAATACAATGTAAAAGGAAATACCCAAACTCTTATCAGTACAGAACTCCTTTTCCTTGTGAAAGAGGAAATAACTTGTTTTTGTGCGTCTTTGTCAATTCAGGTATTGCAGGTGGGTCTTTGGACACTTCCTCCTTCCTCATACCTGACAGTCCTGCACAGCATTACTGAAGAAAGTGTCCAGCAGCAGGTTCTGCAGCTCTGCATCCCGGTCGAACGCTTCTTTGATTTTACCCAGGAAGACACTGGTGGGGAGGGGAGAGGGCAATGTTAGAATGTTAGCCAACAGAGAGAAGCTTCTGACTAATTCATTCTTTATCTGTAAAATATATTTAACAAATACCACAACTTTGTTTTCTGTCAAATAAAACAACACCCTTGCCATAATGCACAGGTTGAGTGGTGACTACACACTGCTAGTCATACAGAGAGCCGTATTTGATTTAGGTTTATGCAACGTCTGTGGCAGATTACACAAAGCCAACCCTGTGTCACAACCCTAGTTTCCTCATTCTACTGTCAGATTTTACAGGAAGGGTCATGTCATCTTCCATCTAGATTTGTCACTCCAGTATTTCACAAGAGTTAATAACTTCCTTCATGTCACTATATTACATTTGTTAAAAAGCTTTTTTAAACATCTTGTATCACAAGACAAGACAACACAAAAACTATTCATTTTTATTCTTGTCTGTTACTAAAGCTCTATGACACATCCACCACAGTTTTCAACATCAGTGTGAAACATGTCTGATGACATTTAGTTGCACAATGTGGCACAGAGGCAAACTTGCGATATGAGGACATGTGAAGTTAAATGTACCTTCGGATGATGCAGCCTCCTCTCCACATCAGAGCGATGGCACCGTAGTTGAGGGACCAGCCGAACTCTTTGGCCGCCTGCCGCAGCAGCATGAAGCCCTGCGCGTAGGAAATGATCTTGGAGGCGTAGAGGGCCTGCAGAGAAAAAAAACAAGGAATCAAAAATTCCATTAATTAATTTATTAATTACACTAATAAATAAGTAGAAGCAGAACTCCCTTAAAACTGAGCATCATCACCATCCTGAATGTAGATTTTTTGAAAGAATGAATGAGTTTTGACAAGATGCAGCTAGTAAACTGGCAACCGAGTATGGCCTACCTTTCTGATGTCTTCCAGGAAGGCTTCCTTGTCACCGCTGAATTTGACCCCCTGTGGCCCCGAAAGGCTGCGGCTGGCCTCAACTCTCTCATCCTTGAGTGAGGACAGGCATCTGGCAAAGACAGCCTCCCCTGAGACATGGAGGGAGAGGGGGAGTCGAGCAGACGGAGAAACAGAGAGGGACAACAAGGTTAGCTTTCTGCTCACGTCACATAAATGCATAGAGATGTCGGCTAACAACAGTTTAGATCCTGAACCTTCTCACAACAAATGATTACATTGTTTATGCTAGCCAGTGCCGCAGCACAGAAACACCTTGATAACATAGAGACAATCTCATGCATCAGCATGACTCAGCAGTCACTGTTTTAACAGCAGGGCTTGTCCTCATTTCATTACAAAAAAAAAAGAAGGTTGGGATTGCCAGTTACCACATTAACAGGTTTTCCACAATTTCTTAAAGATCAAATTCAAAGACTTTTCCAGGACTTTAGCACATTTCTCTCAAATTTAAGGACCCAACACAGCATAGTTTGAGACACAGATTGAGGTTAGTTACTACAATCACTCATGCATGCATGTGAGTGACGATCACACTTTCTTGAGGAAGGTGGTGTGTACAAGAGGCAGATGCATATAGCGGTACATTTACTCGCATTAAGTAAAACAAAAACAAAAATGTAGTTTCATTCAAACAAAATTGCACAATTTCAAGGACCAGTACAAGCCTTGATTAAACATTATAATTACTTTGCCACTGTATCGAGATGAGAGAAAAAACTGTTTGGTAAGCATGACTTGCTAAAAACGGAACAGCTAGGTGGAGCAACCAAAGGGCAGAGAGATGGGCAGAAATGTGTCCAGTGAGTAAATTATCATGATGAGGAATGTGCTTCCTATTCGAGGCAGAAATCCAGCCATGTACACTGTAGTGGCCTGTCAGCCTGCTCCACACAGACTGGCTCAGCTCTCAAACAATGAGGCCTTTTGTACTGCCTCTATCACAACATCTACAGCACTGACAGGGACTGAGCAAACAACTACTTTCTTAAAAACCACCTGAACAAGTTATTGAACATTTATTAAAAGTTTTTGATCTATGTTTCTTTAACCTAAACCATGCACTCGTAAAAGAGTGGCAGGCCATATAACACCTCCTGACCTCCATGTTGTTCCTGGCCGTTTCTGAAACAGACTATCAAACAGTCAGAGCAAAGCTCACAGCTGCAAAGAGTTTAACAAATCCCGCTTATGTCACTTGAGATGAGCAGGCCACTAGAAAAGCCTTCAATCTTCTTAGTGGCCGCTACATATTCATCATGCCCCCAAGAAGAAGTTCACTGGCCAGGCTGTGTGTCAGCTAACAGGCAAAGCTAAACATTAGCCCAAAAATTCTGATTATGAGGCCTGCTGCCCTTTAATTTTTTAAAGCCATGTTGAAATCTTAACATGTGTGACATAATGATGTTTGCGATGTCATCAAACACGATTACTGAAAGGAAGGAGAGAGAAGGAAACCAGATACTTCCTCGTCTGGAGCCTCCTTTTTCCTCTTACCGATCAAAGTGACAGGCGTGCCGTACTCCAGGGCTGAAATGGCTGTCCACTTCCCTGTGCCTTTCTGTCCGGCGCTGTCGCGGATCTTGGGCAGCAGGTGTGTCCCATCAGAGTCCCTGTATTTGAAGATGTTAGCCGTGATCTCGATGAGGAAGGAGTCCAGCTCTGTCTTGTTCCACTTGTCGAAGGCCTGTTTCATTGTGATGAAATATAATCAGCCACATTGTTCAGTTTTTTCCCCCAAGTTTATGACACAAAAAATACAAATAAAGTTGATGCGCATCTAACCTGTGCCATCTCATCGTGGTCCATACCCAGAACATCTTTCATCAGGTGATAGGCCTCACAAATCAGCTGCATGTCGCCATACTCAATGCCATTATGGACCATTTTCACAAAATGACCCGCACCCTCATCTCCGACCTGCAAAGCAAAGCCAGATTATAGATAAAAGGACTCAGTTCGCACAGAGTTAACATTATGTACAACAGAAATAATAGCACTCACCCAGTCACAACAAGGTTCTCCTGTTCCAACCTTGGCAGCGATGCTCTGGAAGATGTCTTTTATGTGTGGCCTTCAAAATAAAGCCACAAGAGTTTGAATACATTAGCTTACACACTAAATCTTCGATGTCCAAAGTCCCAAATATGTCCAAATATCAGTAGATGTAGGACACAGACATGCTAAAACAAATACAGACACTAGCATTTAGAGAGTGTGAGGACTCACCAGGCCTCTATATGTCCTCCTGGCATGAGTGAGGGTCCATAACGCGCCCCTTCCTCTCCGCCACTGACTCCGCTGCCGACAAACAGCAAGCCCTTCGCTTTCAGACTCTGGCACCGCCGCTGTATGACAGAAACACGAGTACTGAGAGAACATCCTCAATTATATACAAAGATTTACTCCTATGCAGTGATTCTCTATCACTTACTGTTGTGTCTCTGTACTCAGAGTTGCCACCGTCAATGATGATATCCCCGGCTTCAAGTAGAGGAACCTGAAGAAGAACGGATTTAACAAGGTGTGACTCCTTTTTTACACAACGGATTTCATTCCATTCAGCACAAACTACCAACCAGTTTATCAATGAAGTCATCCACAGCCTGTCCGGCCTTCACCAGCAGGATGATCCTCCTGGGTTTCTTCAGCTTGGACACCATGTCCTCCAGAGACTCTGCTCCGACCACCTTGGAGCCCTTCGCCTCATTCTTCAGGAAGTCATGCACCTTGGACACGGTTCGGTTGTAGGCGCAGACCTGTTGGAGAGGTAAGGTGATTACTGGGAGAAGAAAAAATGAACAAGTTTTGGTGCCAAGAATTGCGGAACGAAATAGGAGAAGGATCATCTTACCACGAAGCCATGGTCATTCATGTTCATGATGAGGTTTTGGCCCATGACAGCCAAACCAATCAGTGCAATGTCTGCTCTGTGAGGAGGAAGAGTGATAATCACATTTACTGAAGGGCTCTGCATCTGGTTACAGACTGAACACCAACAGCAAGGACTTATAAAACTGTCCACTATTATTTTCATCATAAAACCTTTCATCATATCCTTTTTATATCGTTTATGTTTCACTTAAAGGAAATGAAAGCTGGTTTAAAAGTGACACAGACGTGACACTACTTGTGATTTCAAAGCTAACTGTCACTACCCAGAATCCATAGCAACTACATCGGCTATGCCGTTCAATTTTCATCGTAAATGTCACATTTACTTCTACTAACCACTAACCGATAAAGCGGGTTAGCTAACAAGCTAACAGCCCCGTTGAACACCAAGTGCTCAAGAAGATTACTCTCAACAAATTAGACAAAACGACAACAAAGTCTACAATAACGTAACTCATCGTATCAGCCGCTACCTCTCCATGCTACCGACTATCTAAATAAGTAAATCAACTTATTCGGGAACTTACTCAGCCATGGTGCTCAGCGGGTACAGTAACCGAGAAGTAACAGTGATGAAATGACAGTCGAGCTCTCACACCAGTCCACTTCACTTCAGGTTTCCTCCTCGCTCGCTTATTTCACTTCCTTGTTCCCTTCCCAGCGTGACGAGGAAGAAATGACGCTCACGTACGCCCCCACGAGTATCCGCCAATCAGATGACGTGAAGCGATGTCGTTCGCGAACACTCATAGGTCCAGAAACCTGAGCAGAGATATCCATTGTCCTATTGGCTACACGGGCTGTCAGTCATGATACGTAGGTGCACACCCCCCAAGTGAATGGCTGCCGTTTATCGATACATAAATGAATACATTTAACATTTGTTTAAAGTACATTTACTCAAGTACCATAACATTTTAGTCTTAATTTCCATGAGCTGCTACTTTGTAAATTATTTTTCACTACATGTAAGAGAGAAATATTTTACTCTTGACTACATATATAGACAGATATCCTCTAAATTACTTTTCAGATATTTTAAAAATGTGAGCGTATAGAATATCATGCATTGTAAAAGATTAAACCAGTGACTTTTTGTCTTGTGATCCCTCACATAAAGCAGTTCACTCTATATATACATGTTAATATGTCATTTGATATGACTTGTATTTTTTGTACTTATGTAATTTATTACCAGAATATTACTATTAATACTGACATACATTTAATATCAGAGACTTTTACTCAGGAACTCTTTGAACTTTCACATTCATCAAGATAATAGTTTAACTGAATATTTCTACCACTACTGAAATTTACAAATGAATATTTACCTGAATTATATGAATTCAATATAACCCATGGGTTTGAGGAAAATGTGTTGAGACTTTCTGAAGTGCAAGAACAACAACAATAAAAACTATATAACTGTATAAACAAGTACACAGTCCAACATTGTGATAAACACTTGATTATGAGACAGGAAAAGTGGGCAACTGCCTCAGGTCCCAAGAAGACTACAGGACACAAAATGCCATGATTTGTGTTAAGCTTCTTGTCAACTTGTGTTTTATTAAATTGTTAGCATTTCTTAAAATATACACAGCTTATAGTACATTATTAGCCTGGTGGCTAGAAATACACAAACTATTTTTGGTCCTTATTTCTGCCCTTTAAGGTGTATAATATGTCATAAATTCTCTTCCCCAGGATTGGTCAGGAGTCACAGTCTTCTTTCCATGCAGAATGGGATTTAACACAGTTAACAAACCATGTCTGATTTCTTCCTCTAATTACTGGAAATCTGTGACAGATAACAGGAAAAATACCCAGCACTAAACCAGTTTAATGTCAGAACGTCTTTACATGCCTGGGAGGAGGAGGAGGAGGAGGAGCTGCTCAGGAAAATAATCCTGATTTAAAGTACTGTGATTTTTTCCTGAGAAATATTAAACTGCAAATATTTTATTTATTATTTAATTAGTGCCTGTAAATTTAGTTTCGGTTTCACACTAGGAAATTGTTTAAAGAAGTACTTCAAAGTGTATTTCTGCCAGAGCCTGTAAAGTTATGAGATACTGAGTTATTGGTAAGTACATATTCTTCTTTATATTATAAACTGAGAAAGTATCTCAGAAATTGGACTCACTACATTTGAATTAAGTTCAACTTTCTGTCAGTATTTTTATTCTTCTAGTATCTTTTTATTCCTGGTAGCGAAGAACTTCCGTGGACAAAGAGGAGAGACAAGGAAGTTGAAAACATGTATAAACAGGTAACGCTGGGATTCAGACTATACAAAGGAGAGGACAAACAGGCGGCACTTGTTCTGCTAATGCACAGTTTGCACTTTTATTGTTGCCTCATTCACTAAACAGTTCAATGGTGCAAGATTACCATACACAGAATTAGGATATCTGCATGACACATCTATGCTATACAGCGAATGGATTATAATTATTACAAATACAGTAAACATATTTACATTTTAATTCAAGCTCCATACAACACAGATATTTACAAAATAAGTATGAAAATGAAACCAGTCTGACAAATAATGTACAGTGTTAATGTCATGGTTCTGTCTTTTTTTTCTTTTGGTGTAAGATTCCAAAGGGGACGCCGTTAACTGATATTAATTGTCAGAGGGGGAAGATGGAAAATATCATGGCTAGTTTTGTTTGAAAGGCATCAACGGAAAAAAAAAAAAAAAAGTGTTGAGGTGAGGAAAGACACCAGCACAACAATAGTATACTGTCATTTTAGATGTCACTAGCTACTTTGTATTATATTCCCTGATATTAGACAAAATAAAACAAGTTCAAAACCACCTTCACTTTGTGAGAATTCAAGTGGCTCGCTAGCATGAGGAGTAAATATTCTTCAAATCATAATCAGACTTCCACTCAAACCACTTTCTACTAAAGAGGAAGCACTAATGTAACTCACCTCCCCTGAAGACGTAGCGAGTTACATTTCAGTTCTCTTTTAAACGATGGAAAAACACACGTCGTCTTCATAGTACATTCAACGCTCTCCCGGTTTCGGACCAGAGAGAGGCTGCCACACCATCATTTGGTTCACTCTGAGTAGAACAACTAAACCGCACAGACTTTATTTGATCAGTTAGTTGAACCTTTTATTGATATGTGCAAAGAGCTGCAAACTAATATATACATTGCAAACAATAAATACACAATCCAAAACAATATACCTCTGCAAATGAGTCAGGTGAAAATGTTTGCTCTGACATGTCGATACGTAGCTCACTCTCGTGGAGAACGCTGAGGTTGATGTGAGGTACGTTGCACTTTAAAGCCTTGATCAGTGCATAGATGTTTTCATCCTATTTTTTTATTTTATTTTTTATTTTTTATTTTTTTTACATGTGTTGGTTTGTTTAAAGGTGCAATTATGTAGTTTTGGATGAAGAAATTGAAAGATCTTCATTAACCGTTTTTTGTTTTGCCTAAACAAACCACATGAACAAACTCTCTCTTTGTTTTACTTTGTTTATATGTGGCGGGCCCTGCCACCTTTCTAGCTTCAAACTGTTCTGAGAACCTTATTTTCCTCTGAAAACAGCTTGTTTATTCAGTTATGGAAAAATAAATATTTCTGAGTTTGCATTATTACCTCATTAACATTGTAAATATTAAAATTCTTAGTTCATATTTCTTTTCCAAAGCTACAAAGTGCCCCTTTAAAGACAAAACATTTTCTCAGAACAAGCTCAGCAGGTTTTTGTTTCTCCGACCAACAGGTTTTCTGACCTGAGGGCAGTGACACTTTCAATCCAACCTTTTCCGATGCAAATGTTTTATGTCTTTACAGATCAACAAACAGTTAAGACATGTCACCAACAATGCCACTAATGCTTGTAACTGGCTGCCTCTTATCTCTATCGTCCCTTTCATACGATACAACAGGCATACTGCTGGTTGGTTGGCCAGAGTTTTCTAATGCCCGTCTGCACTCATCACATTCGTACCATTTGTAGAGACAGGGGCACCAGAAAAGGTCATAATTTACCCAGAGCCAAATGTAGCAGCTGTAGTACGACGTACAGAGCAAATATTTTCATAAATAAGATCAGGAATAAAACCTTTGAGTATATGTCGTCCCTTTTGTATCACATCTTTCTTTCTTGTAAATCCTTTTAGAGGAACAGCTATCCAGCGTAGCCTTGATATGTGCTCTTCTCAGTGCTCCTGAAATAATCTTGGACTGTGTGATTTGCCCTCGTCTTGCTATAGATACGTGTTAATGTGCAAAAAAATAAGGTTAAACACCAGTAACGTTGGTTAGAAATTAAGAAATAAATGCCCTCAGTTACATTTCATATAAAACTTCCCTATGGAATGATTAAAAGCATAATAGAAAAAAAATCAACAATGTTGTTGTTAATAATAATAATCAAAAAAAAAAAGAAGTCAACCCAGTAAGAGTAAGATGAGTTAAGAGGTTTGAATTTAAATAGAAAATGAACATGTGTTAACCTGCGGTGCTGCGGAACAGTAAGTACTTCACTGAGGGGGAGTCATGTGGTAGACTATCATCTGTCCTGCAGGCTATGTGCTAGCAGCGTCATCCATTAACTACTGGCGTCAAGGCTAAAGCGATGCAACTTCATTCTCTTTCCTTCTCCTTCCTCCTTTTTCACCATCTTTTTTTTCTATTTTTCTTCAATATCACACGAATGTGATTTTTAAACAAAATATTAGCGAATGTTGAGGTCTGAGGCTCAACACTTTTGTTTAAGGAAAAACTGCGGTAGAGCAAGAGGAGTTGAGAGGAATGTCTTAAATGAGAATTAACAACCACACTGATCCCAGAACAGACCTTGTACAAATCACGTCTGTTTTCCTCCTCATCATCATTTTTCTTGAGATGAAATAGCACAAAAATTATCCACTCCTGTAGGGACAATCCATCATCATGTTTTTCACTGCTGAGATATGAAATAATTATTTATTTTTGCATGTTTCTTCAGTTAACATGTGTTTTTGACATTGACACAAATGCATGATCACTCACTGACGGCACTATTGGGGGAGTTGGAGTGGGTGTATGTACACGGGCTGAGGAGTGGGATCTTAATATCACACGGATGACAGTGTAAAACCTTGTGTCTGGCTGAGCTGGGACAAATTTCTCAGACTTTTGTTTCTAAAGGCCGTTTAGGAGGCAGTGGAGGGGGAGCTGGAGGCAGCGGCCTGATGCAAATCTCATAGAGAGAAGAAAAGCCTATGAATTCATTAGCAGCAATAGATCTTGAAGTAGCCTTGCTTTGTGTAGCACAACGTAAACCGATGTCTATTTTCCCTTCATAGTTTCAACTGTAGCGTATCTGATTTGTTTGTTTCTTTTTTTCGGTAAGCAAATCTGGTCTTCTCCTGAGGACTGCTGCAGTTATCATGCGGGCATATAAAAAGAAAATAAAACTCTTCTCTGGAGACAAATAACACTGATAGAGACAATATTTTGTACAGATGATTGGCAAACTGAAAATTAGTGGCCTGAAAGAACAGTTTTTGAAGAATCGTGCACACACAAGTAGACTATTACAACATGCTACTAGTTAGGGATTTAGGGGAATGACAACAAAGCAGAACAAAAAGACCCAAACATTGTCATAAAAACAAAAACACAATAAGCTGAGGAGGAGGAGGAGGAGGAGGAAGAAGGGAAGAGGAATAGAGAGGAGGGATGTGAAGTTGGCTGAGGGTTGTTGGAGGGAGAGGGAGGGGAGGCAAATTCCTCTGGAACTGAAACTTTTAGTCGCATGAAAGGAGACTTAAGCCACAAGTCTACTTACAAGAGAAAACTGTCAAGAATCACAATGATTAATAAGTGTTAACACTTGGTATGTTCAAAGGCTTTCCACAAAGACTGGAAGCCATGGGTTCCTGTGTGCTGCTCGACTCACTCAGTTCTTCATCAGACCACTTCATCTGACCATTGTTTGGTATGAGCGCCTCAGACGCCATTTGCAAGCTTCATCAACTGATAGCTTGGCCATTACCTCACTGAAGGAGAAGTGCCTCAGTATTCTGCAAGATAAATTTGACATCCACCTTTTACACAGACTTGCAATGTGCCTGCACCCCAAACTGAAAAGTATGAAGCTACTCGTTGATAGTAGCGAAGTGGCAAGCGTGCACAGTGAGATGCGGCGCCTTGTGAAAGGTCAGTGTTAATGCAGACAGCCCATGTTCCATCACCAACACCATAGCCAACTAAAACATTATAGGCCTATACCCTATACCCTAAATACACCTAATATATACAGTATAATGTT
>OMLP01014541.1:65386-80600 GCA_900302685.1 Spondyliosoma cantharus
CACAAGTCTACTTACAAGAGAAAACTGTCAAGAATCACAATGATTAATAAGTGTTAACACTTGGTATGTTCAAAGGCTTTCCACAAAGACTGGAAGCCATGGGTTCCTGTGTGCCGCTCGACTCACTCAGTTCTTCATCAGACCACTGCGCCTCCTCGCCAGCTTAGATCTGTGGGAACAGGAGTTTTATGTTGTGATGAGTTAGAATGTCATTTCTTAAGAACGCAAAGTTGCTCTCAGTGTAATGTCCCGTGTCCATATAACATATTTGGTTTCTGAGAAGGACCGTGTTTTGACAAAGTGCTGAACCCAGCATGGTTTTTCAGAGCACTCTTTTTGTGTGGTTGTATTTAAAAATATTTGATCTTTGCAGAAAGGCCCGGGTGTCATTGCTATCACTCATTTTCAGGCAACCAATCATTTATTAGATTAACCCAGGAACCATCACCTGTTGCCCTGGCAACAAAGAAAATTAACGAGAGAGCTTGTTCTGGCCATGCCCGTGTATCCTGAGCTTTACCCTACACAAGATTTACCATAAGAGAGACAGAAAAGTGAATGTTGTGTTTTTATCACACCACACATAGTGAGCTTGTTGTTAACCGTGTAGCGAAACTTCTGTTAACGCTGCGTCAATCAAAACTAACTTTCTTTCTCTCACTGCAAAAGTGCTACAACTAAGCGGTGTGTGTGTGTGTGTGTGTGAGAGAGAGAGTTACCTTATCGTTCCTGCTAGCAGAGGGTTAAACGCATACAGCCAGTCATTCATGTCTTTCTCGTTGTTGGCCTGCAAGAGGATTCCTCGATGTTTTGTGCACACAGCAAACGTGTTTGGAGTCTGAAAAGATAACATCAAGTATTTGTCAACATTTCTTTGGGATTTCTTTTTAATCGCATAAAGTGAACACACAAGCTTTTAGGTTCCCTAAAGGAGAAATGCCAGTTTCATTGTTGTTTGTTACCAAAGAGTTGACGTACGACACTGAACATGTGCTGTGAGTCTTGTGGATGTGCTGATAAACCTGATGCAGTGTTGTGGTTTACGGTGTGTTTAGATGTAGGAATATGTTTGATGACTTTACCTTGAGCATGGCCTGCTGGTCTTCACTGTACTCCACCTGCGATGTGGAGAGGTTGAGGACTCCCCGCTCCACCGGGTCCTTGTCGCTGTTGTAGATAAATACGTAGGGTCGGCGCACAACAACAAAGTGCTTCACCCATGAGTTGGAACGCGGCTCCATGAAGCTTAGGAAACCTTTCTTGGACACTACCGATCTGAAAAAGAACATAAAAACAGAGAAATCAGTTAAAAATCTTGTTATTCTGCAGATGAAAATCAAGTTGTATTCCACTTGAAACCACCCAGGCTCGGCTGTTCAGATCAATTCCAATAATTTCTGCTTGAATGAGAGAACAGGACTAGTTGTTTGTGTTTCGGCTGAGAGAAGCATCTCATATTGACTTTGAGCACTCACCCTGGCCGCATTTCTTCAATATCAGGCACCAAGTTGAGGAACTCGTTCTTTCCGGCCCGCGCTAGGTAGGAAGTCTCCAGAGTGGGAACCATCGGGAAGTTCTCATAGTCTGAGCAGGAGGGACTGGAGGCACGGGAGCTGTTCTCTGGAGTCCTGAGGAACAACGTACACAGAGTAAGCATCATGGTGACAACCTGAAACTGAATTCAATCAGATACTTAGACAAAATATATGAATTGAAGTTTTACTTCTGGTCCAGGGAACCACAGCGGGAGTCAGACAGAGAAGGGCAGGTGGAGGAGGGAGTGAGGGTGGCGCTGCTGAAGCTGGTCACGGATGGGTCACGTCCCATTGGTGAGATGTCACATAGCTGAGGAAAAAGAGCAAGAAATATTTGTTAAACACGGGTACAAATGTTGAATATTGGAGAGTGCACTGCTGATACTAAAGTAACAATCACTTCTTACTACATCTTTACAGACTATGAGCACTGAGATTAATGTTTGGGTTTTATAATAGGGGAATGTGAGATACAAAGGTAAGATATAAAGTTCACAGTATTTTTAGTTTTGTTACTCACCTTGCAGTCACTGATACTGTTGACCACTTGGTTATATTCACTGTTGAAGGTGTGTGTGAGGAGGCGCAGGCACTACAAGAGTAACAAACATGAGACTGTTCAGAGAAGAAGAGGAGAGAAAGCAACAATGCAGCCAACACTTAATCAGCACCATCAGCAACCCATAACATTGAATTTGCTCGCTCACCTTAGTAGCCAGCTCCTTCTCCCGATCCACCAGGCTCTCAATGTCAGCGGAATCATAGCCGCTGCTCTCGCTGGGCGTGATGGCGCTCTCAAACGTGGTGCTAGAGATCTGTGAGGAGATGGAGGTGGATGTGGACAGGGTGTCCGAGCTCATGCTGGGGGACAGGGACTCACTGAGGGACTTGGTGGTGGGTGCTGGTCCCACCGGAGCTGCATCGCCAAGCTTCTCCCTCAGCAGCAGCAGGTGACGGGTTTTCTCCACCTGGAGGAACGACGTGGGCAGGGTTAGACACAAGTTTTTAATCATTAGAAGAAACTTTTTAAAAGAAAAGACTGAAATTGCAGATGACCCACCTCATGCAGCTGCTCCATTTTCTCAAGCTCCCATTGGTGCTCTAGGATGAGACTGTCTCCTCTGGGCCTCCAACCGGCCAGGTTCTCCTCTCCACGCACGTAAGCCACCGATGTGTCCAGAACCTTCCTCCTCCTCCGCTGCATCCCTGCTCAGGACAAAATCTCTCATTAGGACAGCGCTCAGAGGCGATAAACTGCCAACTTCTCTTAATGGAAAAGTTCACCCAGGTTTCTTTTCATTTGTCTTTATGTTTTAAAACAAGTTCCCATCTATTTCAGTTGTTTAGGAGAGGGTTGCAGCACTGTTTTGCTGTGAAGCTCCACATATTTCTTGCGGACTATGAACCTCCCCTGACTTTTCCATCAGCATGGGGTTGATTAGATAATGACAAAACTCTCATTTCTGGGTGAACTTATCCCTTAAAACGCCATTTTTGATTTGCTCACCTGGGCTTCCAGTGTCGGACATCTTACACAAGCTCAGCTCGTAGATGCCAGTGACCCGATTGCTGTAATGAAGCAGAGCCCATTCAATTCATGTAAACTTTGTGGATAAAACATGATCCAACTGTCGTAAAAATTTTGGTTGTTAGAAGTCTCACCAGTCTGGAGTTTTGGAGTATCCGCTCCCAAAGAGGTTCCTGAGGGAACGGGGAGGGGAAATCTTTGCATCTCGGGAGTAGAAGACCATGCAGATGTCTTTGGTAATAATAGCAGGCTGGATGCAATGGTCCAGCTGTCGAGAGGAGACAGCAAGTGTGTTAGCTGTGTTGACATCCCAGGGGATATAAGATCTGAGCTGAACAACACAGGGGAGCAATGACTGACCTCCAGATACGCAGACAGGGTCATGTAGATCTTCTCTCCATACGGAGTGACTCGATTGAGCAGGAGAGAGTTGTGCAGAGAGCTGTCCCACACCGCCTCAAAGCGATAGAAAGTCCTGAAGGAGAAAATCAAAGAATCTTCAGTTAATCAACTCACATTGTTTTCTCTTCTTTAAAGTGAGTGCTTTACAAAACAGAGTTTGTAGGATCCGTGTAAAACAGGAGCAGTGATTGAACTTTAAGGAGACATTGTGCGGTGACTGAAGTGGCCCTCACACTCATCCTTAATCATGACAAGATGTGAGAAGGGAAAACCGAAGTGAGAGCTCAACAATAGACATGAAGTGATCAGGAGCACCACTAGTTAACAGGAGTGTCGGGAATGTGCCGAGTGCAGCGAGCTGTGTGTGACAGCTGCCACGAGCCCAAACAGTGGCAAGCAGAATATACGATTGATATTTATAGATAAGACATAAATAAAAGGAATACATTCAGTTTGCAGCACATCGTTTGCTATGTCTGAGTATGTCTGTGCTCTAAAATGACTGCTTGTGAGGCTCTTTCAGGGTGTTACACTGTTCCCGTCTTTGGCAGCAGGGGGCACTCTCACCCACAGACTGAGAGCCAGAACTGCCCTGTTGGTGCCTCAGTGGCCTTGGTTGACTCACACAGTGAATAACAGCTGAGAGGAAAGCATTCATTCGGAAATCGGGGTACCACAGACGATCAACATAATATGACACAAACTAATACAAATTAAAGCGATTGCATTTGCATGTACGATTGCCTTTATTTGTACATAAAATAATTAAGAATAATTTTTTCAGAGGCTTAAAATTGACGCAAATAAAGGCAGGCCGAATGCAACATGGCAACAAAAAGAAACACAAAGTGTGAAAAACTTATTTCTATGAATCTATCAGACTAAAGAGAAGCATAAAGTTCTTTCACAGAAGGAACGTTATGTTCTCTGGTCACTGGTACCTATCAATATCCTTATCAATAGAAAGCCTGAGCGCATTCAAGAGTCCAGCCGCAGCAGGAGAAAGAAGAGTGCACAGACAAAAAGAGAGAAGCACAGAGAGTCAGGCAACAGAGACAATGGAGCAAATTAACAGGAAAATTAACTGTAGTGAAAATGGAAATAGTCATGCAATGGTTCTACTTTGCTTGAACCAAAAAATAAAGACAAGAGCACAAACACAGATACTGCCTGATATAATTTCTCAACTGTTTTTAAGATAAAGAAATCAAGTATGATATGTGGCAATAATTAAATCAAAATGATGCAGAATGTCGGCAACAAACCTTCACGCAGTACCAACAAATCAATGGATTTACACCTCGAAATGTTCTGTCTGTTAATCAAGAACAACTGGTTTTAAAATGCTCAGAGACTCGAAGTGTTTGGCCATTTTCAGATACCTGTTGGAGTTGTGGGACGACTTGATGTTCTTGGCAGAAATTATGTTGAGGGACAGGACCGCATCAGCAGCGCTATCGTCCACTTCAGCCTTGTTCCTGATGCGACCTGGCGGGACACAGAGTGACACATCAACATCTTGTCATCATAAGAGATCAAATAACTTCTTCTGACTGAATATAAATCCCTAATATATGAGTTTGGTTTAACAGCATCATGGTCACTTTGTCCCACAGCAAGACTCCAAGCACATGTCTGCTCACTCTGGATAAAAAAAGTCAGCAGCTTAAATGTGAAATGTAATTATTTCGCCCATCAGCCACAGCTACAGTATAAACAGCTTAAATAAAGAGGCAGACTGAGGCGAAACTGACAACTCAGATTGGAATCAGGACTGAGAAACCAGTGCTGCCTCACAAACTGAGCTTCCTTTGAGACAACAAAAAGTGTTGCATCACGCTGTCAGGGTATCCCACTGACTCCGCTGTGTGAATGAGGAAGCACGCATGTAGCAAGACCCTGCATTTTCTTTCTCTGACGCCTGTAGAGAGGTAGAACTACTGAGGGGAGACTGCTCACCCACGACCAGCTCGCGAACGTCCTTCCAGTGGAGCTCGCTTCCCTTCTCGTGTATGAGAGTCACCGTGATCCTCCGCTGGATGCCCTGTAGCAAACATCATAGGAGCTTAGGATCATTGTCAACTTCTTATAAAAAAAGAGATATTATTTAATGGTTTACAAGAAAGAAAATATAACTTGACTAAGAACCGTGCAGATCTCCAGTACCTGGTGCAGGAGGTAGGTGCCATGGCAGGGCAGACCTCCACTGTGATCCACTACAGCTGGGATGTACCTGTGGAGAGGCAGAGGTCACACTCAGCCTGGATGCTTCAGAAAACACATCTCAAGACAGTTTTATTGAATATTTGATGAATTGCACTCAAATATCTACAATTTGAAAAAATGGCACACAAAAGCAAGGACTCTTCTGGTTCAAACTCAAACCTTTCAAATCTTTTCATGGAGTTTGTACTTCTTACTTCTTATTGTAGATGTGCTGCAGAAATGCAGCTCAGATTTCTGATTTTTCTGGGTTTGTGGCCATGGTTTATATTCACTAGTTACTTAAATGTTCTGATGTCAAAGGGACATATTTTACTCCTGTGTTTTATTAAACAGGGTTCTGTGTACATCTGTAATGTTTTAAGCTATATATTTCATTGTCTTTTCACAGTTCTTTATACATTCCTTTATAGTTCTGTAAACCTTTGGTTTTGAAGCCTATCAACAGCCTATGCTCTATATGAATATAAGGTGAAAGTGTAGATACTCACTCTCCAGTCGGCTCCAGCTCGCTGATCTCAAACCAGACCAGTAGGTCGTACTTGCTGACGCACTGACCCAGGTTGGACTTTGTGATAGTGTTCAACTTGGTGGCTGGAACTAAAACACAAACGCACAAAGAATAGGAATTTTTCTTAAATTCATTTGGAATTCATGAAACAAACAGACAGATATCAACAGTATACATTGGATTAACAAATGGAGGCTGTATATGTGATGTGAACTCACTGCTGACCCTGGACAATGAGCCCACACACATACCGTAATACCAATTTTTAATGGATAGGTTAATAATACAGTTAATTTTTCCTGAAATAAGCTAGACACAGAAAACAGGCGATACAACACATCGAATTCAACATACTGGGATTCTATGAGGAGCTAAATCAAAGATTTCACCACCACTGACAGCACCCTGCTGTCGGACACACATCAGGATTACGTTCCTGTTTAACAGGCTAATCTCTGAGGCACACAGCGACATTCATTTGTGTTGAAATGAACATTATTCCACATGAAAACTACCGTAATTGGCTTGCAGCTGAAGCTAAAAAGACTTAAGCCTCTGGATTGTGATTTATGCTGTGAAAGCTATGTCAGTGATCTCCTATGATAATGATAAATACTCATTTCATTATTTGGTTTAAGCGTAAGCAGCAGATTTACCTGAAGGTGTCAGCTCAGGCCAGTATGTAAGCCACACGTGGAGAGTTGGACTGAGCTGACTGGACCTAAATAGACCTGCAGCGAGGTGCAGCACACAGAAGCACTGCAGAGCTCTATTGTGCTTCTGCCTGCAGTCACAGAGCACCAGAGGAGCAAAGCACATCACCAGACTAATAATCACTACAACAAGGTGAATCTAACACCGGGGTCTGTTAGCTACTACCAACCATGGTGCCTGGGCACAATAAAGACAGGGTCACTGGGCACCGCGAGGAAGGGGAAGTGAGAAAGCTGGTCAGCCTCATCCTCCAAACTGGCAACGGCGGAGGAGGCCAGGGCGTTGGCGTGCTCGGACAGCGTGTCCAGCACTTTGACGTTCACATAGCCGCTCATCAGGTAGCGGACCAACTCTATCTTACGGGTGTGGTCTGGAGTTTCAGTGTGTGATATTGTGCGAACGGTGAGAAAGATTGGATGGGATGTGTGCAGGAAGAGATGTGGATGAGTGAGGACAGAGTTGGATAAGAGGATTATGGATGGTGGGAGAATAATTAAATAAGAGACAAAAATAAAAATCCAGAGGAAGCGCAAAATGAAAGAAAAGTGGGAGGAAATATGAGGCATGCTGATATAACCAGAACGAACAGAAGAAATATGCTGAAATGAGGGTGACAAGTGCAGAACGTATTGCTGTTACAATGAAATCCTTACCTGGTTTAGACAGAGGCATGGGGATTGGATAATACTTCCTTGATGGTGTCGGAGGACTGTGAAAAATAAATGGATGATTAAGTTGAATTGAAAAATTCTAACAAAATCTATCTGATGTACCAAATATGAATTATTAATGCTTTAGAAAACATTCTTTGAAGTGATCTTCACTGATGAATTTTCATATTAACTCCACCAACCTGATCAGTTCCTGGCCGTGAAGATGCAGTGGGTGTTGCTGGTAGTGGCCAAACACTTCAAACACGATGGGCTTGCTCTTGATGTACTCGATGAAGGACTCTGTGACCTCTACTGAAATCTGTTCCAACAGGGGAAAAAAGAAGGGTTGCCAAAATTAATTAACAAGTAATTATTAAAATACAGTTTGTGTGTGTGTGTGTGTGTGTGTGTGTGTGTGTGTGTGTATTTTGAAGTGTGCACTCACGTTCTGGACGTGGTAGAAGCCCAGAGGAGATCCTTTGCCAGTGTTTTTCAGAGGCTCAGTGGAAAAAGCCTCATCATGACGATGCAGGAAACTGAAGAAAGAAAACATAAATGAGTGTCAGCGTCACATTTATATGTAAACAAGATGAAGGTGTTTCCTCAAAATCTACATTTTCTCACATACAACAGACAGCCGAATGTCATCGTCAGCTTTTAGGATTTACTACTACTCATAACCATAGTACCACATAACCAAAAAATGACATAATTACAGTAAGTGGCTGTAATTAGTTACTTCCACCCTTGATATTTGATGCGGAACAGCTTGACTGGTTTTAACAAAATGAAATCAAAAGACAGATGAATAAAAAAATGATATACATTTGTGTCAATTAAGACCTCACATATTCAAATTTAAGACTGTTTAGTGATATTGAAGGTCTATTATTGACATTTTAGGACTTTGAAGACCTGCAGACACCCTGTACAAACGCTGTTGTTCTTTTACAACTTACAGTCACAAAATGTCTAATGCTATATATTAATTACAATTTCTCTGATATCTTAACAGTATGATATAAAGACACCTCATGGGGCACATAAAACTGTACAACTGAGTTACCGCATGCTCCACTGTTGACTCACTTGAACTGGCAGAAGATATCTGCGTATTCCGGCGGGATACCACTGGCCTGCAGCACCGTAACACGGAAGGTAAAGATGCTGCCAACCTCCAGCTGACCTGCCAGGTCGTCACCAAGACTCAGCTTGGTCTCTGCGACGTTACCCAGCTTGAGGTCTGCAGAAAGCCACAGGGGAGGGTTAGGAGGAGCACTGAGATTCATTCAAAGTGACCTGCGATTGTGCTCAGTATTAATCTGCATCTGAATTCTAAGCTCTAGACTGGTTCCTGAACATTACAGAAGCTTGTGATTTGTAGGAAAAATGTGTTCATCAAAGCCTTTGTACACATTCCTTCACAAACTATGAAAACCTGCACCAGCCTCATTTCCATAACTATACATTCAAAGTGCATTCAGTGGGACCATCTGCCAAGTCTGTTTCCCACTGGGAGGAGAGGTCGAAATTTACGAGTGGCGAGGTGAAGTCCTGGCAGCCGTACCCATGTCATTGATTCTGTTGAGCTCCTCTGAGGGTGTGATGACCTCTGAACTCTGACCCTGACCCTCTACGATGCGCAGCTCTTCCAGGGACAAGCCAGAGCGGGTCATGACGGTGGAGGGAAAGTCATTCTGATTGGATAAAAAGGAGAGAAGGAGGACGACATTAGCATAAAGCTGGTGGACAAACCTCCACCTGTGTGGATGCAGGTCTATTTCATTGTTCAATATTGGATAAACAGGAAAAGACTTCCTCTGCTGACTTCATGTTTTCTCCCAAATATTACAAATCGACTCACACACTGAAGAAAAGTGTGTTTCCAAGTTTGAAATGACTTTAATCTGACTTACCTTTTTGAAGTACTCATCATCAAAGGAGATCTTAGCAGTTCCCGACTGTCTAACTCCTGACCCGTAGTCTGGAGCCTCCTCGTCAGCTACAAAGAGACAAACCAGCGTCTTATCAGGACTGATCACAGACACCGCAGCTGACTAAAACTGTCAAAGCACTGTCAAGGAACACAGAGAGATTCCAAAGGGGAATTTCTCTTCGGAGGGCTCTTCAAAATGTTTTCATGCTGATATCAAAGTCAGACACCTGCATTTATTTAGTGATTTGGTTTGAGTAAAACATAATAATAAAATGCCACACCATATGGTACGAATACAAGTGGCAATACGTATGTTTTTAAGTGCTCAGCTACACATAACAACCACATGACTGCTATAGGTTTGACAAATATAAGATACACAGTCACATAAACGAGTGATTAGCAGTTAAAACCTCTGCATGGGGATCCTGACAGTGTTGCTCATTAGAGAATCTCATTAATTACTCACCAGCTATAGCCTGAACCCCCACACGCAGGAAACCACGCACCTCGCCCTTCTCTGTTACTATGGCAACACGGTGCACCAGCGGCACGGGGTATAGCAGGTTGCTCAGGTACACGAAGGCTCTGAGAGTTAAGAAAAAAAAAGGAGAGAGATGTGAAAAAGCTGATTCTGGTGCAGTGTGGAAAGAACCAGAAAACATGCATGTGTTTCTGTAACAAAACTGATATTTTATCTATTTAATTAGACCTTCTGAAAGCAAATTAGATATCATTCATTGAGAAATTAACAATTTTATCTAGAGGTGGTTGAAACATCTTATAATGTGCACAGCGTTTAGCATATATTAATGACTATAACATACAATAATATATTAGTGACAATTATGTTAAGAAACGTGAAAAAAAAAAAACAAAGAAGAAAGAAAAAAAACCTTAAAAATAAAACAAGAAATGCTTCAGGGATCTGAAATCAGCAGCAGCTTTAACTTTAATTTGAACTTGTATGACAGACAGGGTGATGACAGGTCGCCTGGGCTGCAGCAGTAGAGGACTGGGTTTATTGTGTCGTGGTGTGACGGTGTTAGTCTCTCACTCACAAGCACGTTGACATTTTGTTTTGGAGGACTTGATTTGTTTTACTGCACCCACGGTGACACACTCTTTTTTCTGACTAACCCTCCCCTCCTCCACTCTGCCTCCGTTCGCAGACTCAAGGCCGAGGCGGAGGGGAGGGATCAATCTCTGAAGTCATAGTGACGGCAGTAGCTGAGCTACGGCTGTTGCCGAGTCTGGTTGGCTTAGAGCCTGCATCGATCTGTCGCTTGCTCTGATTTTGGCACACGCTGTTCATTAGTAAGATATGATGACGTGTGCTGTGATTTCAAATGCTGCTGTAGCTCATTATTTAATCTCGACAATTAATTTGATACAAGTAAGCATGATTATGTGACTGTCAACTACCAGTGAGTTATATTCACTACAATACATTCAAAGAGCAGTGTTAAAACAAACAAGGTTATAAAACAAATGCTTTTATGTAATGAAATAAATAAAACAAAACAAAAAGAATAAACCAAATGACAGACAGCTAATCGACACAGCAGATACATGTACGTCACACACAGATGGGAGTTAATAGTCAGCGCAGTGGTGGGGGATGAGGTATCACGCTGGGAAGATGTGGAGAGAAAAGGATGGTGGCTTTTCAATTTTTGGGAACTGAGTCTAAATTAAAAGAAACTCGTACAAAGCAGGCTTGTGAGCACAGAAGTATGACTAATCACATTAAATCCAAAACCAGTCCAATATATCTCTGCAGAGCTGCTTTGAATACATGATCTGATTCTGAAATTATCCTTTCTCCAGGGAGGGATTTACCGATAATTAATAAGCTTACAGTATGTGCACACATTTTAAACGCGCTGGTTTGCAAGAAACCAAAATATATAATCATAAAATGATGTCTCATATCCTGTACACTGCTGATCGTGTTTTCTCACCTGTACACATTAATCACTCCCTTTATTTCCCTTTGCTCCACATCTTTAAATAAACTACACTAAACCAAGCCATCATCTGCCCAAAACTCCTGTCCCAGCCCATGTGTGGAGGACGTGGAGATGGAGAACACCACCAACCTTCCCACCAGGATGAACCAGGGGGAGCGGTCGTAGAACGGGTCCTGGCCGTCGCTGAAGATGTCTGAGCCCTCCTCGGTGCCGGCATCCGAGCTGGTGTCGTCCACAAACGCCTCATCGTCGATCAAGTCGGACATCTCGCTCTGGCGCTCATCGGCCAGCTCTGTGATCTCCGAGTCGGTGGTGGAGAAGGTAGGCGAGGGCGTGCGATCAGCAAGGTGCTCGTTGACGCAACCGTGGAAGATGGGGGAACTGAGAGGGTTGGTTGTTTGGGAACAGTGGCGAGAACCAGGGAAAGGTGACAGTGAGTTGACAGAAGAGTTAAACAGGCCACTGCAGCTCGTTAGGGATGGCTTCAATGTGACATTTCACTTTGTTTTCTTCAATAAATAACATCATGTACTAATATAAAAAAGATATAAAATAAAAGTTATAAAATAGAATTAATTGGTTAATGTGGTACATACTTCTTTCTACCTAATCACATAAAATAATGGGAAAAGTAATTTTTTCTAAAACTTGGAAGCTGGAACAGAATGCAACAGAAGGAAACATTTTATAAAAAGCAAGTATGACAAGAAGCTGCCAAGTCTCAGAGCAGTTTATAGAAACCTGACTACTTGTGAAAAATGAAAATGAAATGCCACTTTAAAAGGATTAACGTATAAATCTTCTAATGTTTGCTGGCTGGAAGAGGATACAAAATTCCACAAATTTCTACTTTATCCAAATCCACTACATTGTTGACAAGCTTTTGTATGAACTGGGAAGAATATTGACATGAGAATGGCAACAGAGACAAGGGATACATGAAAATGACATAGTCCACGATAAGAAAAAAACACAATTCAAAATGTGATGTAAAAAAAAAAGCATAAATAAACAAGGGAATACTGATAAGTGACATGAAATCAAATCAAATAAACCAAATCAAATCCTAAATGTAACTTCGAATCATGAAAGTGACATAAACAAAAAAAAACAGATTCATGATGAAAAACAAAATAACACCACATATAAATGATAAACGAAGGTGTGAACACTGATACACATGACTGTAATGACACAAACTGAATCGGTGCAACAAACCCATCTTAAATAAATGGATCACAAAAGCTGCAAAGAAAACAACGAGCATAACAAACAGTATTCAAATAGGATATTTAGAGATTATTTAGACTAACATATGTAGTATTGTCTGTATTTTGTCTGTAGTTGTAATACATACCTTCCCACAAGTTTGAACCAATGGAAACGGTCGTAGAAGGGGTCATTTCCTGTAAGTGTACCCTCCCCATCCTCCTGGTTAGCAGAAGCCATTTCTCCAGCGCGGTCATACATCTCTCTCATCTGGTCCAGCCTCTGCCTGCAAATGACGACAGAGTGCACTCAACATTAATGAGAAGCATAGAGAGAATATCCGGCTGGAAGGAAGAGATACCTGATAGAGGTAGATGTCTTATTATTGTATCTTTGTCTATTTGACAACAGCCTAATTGAGAGAATGGAGATCTTAACAACAAATCTTACTAAAACCAGGACTAGTTTAAGATAATTACTTGAGTTTATCCAGGGACCAGTAGTGTGTGGCCCCATTCTTCAAGTCCTGAACCTCGACGGCCACCACGGTGCGGGGGAAGGGCCTGGCATCGCGCTCTTTCTCTGGTTCTGGTGACAGGAGTTCAGGAGGCAGTGGAGAGTAAAGCGTATCTGTCAGAAGGACAAACTGGAACTGGACCTGGAAAAATGGGAGAGGGAAGAATAGATTCAAAAAATAAGAAAATTCAAGAAAAACAAGCATGAGAATCAGTTGTGAATTGAGGGAACCGGACTTAAAGCTCTGAACCTTTATTCAGGAGTTGTTGTGTCACTATCTCCTCTAGCATGGCTCTATTTTACTGCAGCTAAATCAAGGTTGATAAGCCGAGGTTGAAAGGTTAAGCAAAGCCTCCATTTTGTGGCCTCTCTCTTCCCAGCATCCTCTGAGGGCAAAATGCTAAATCATTTAACAACATTGGACATAAAATACAGACAGAAACCTGAAGATAAATAAAATCTGAAAAACATCTTCGTGACAGACGACCCATCTCAAGTATCAATCATGAAGCGCCTCGAACTGGACAGGAATATAAATCACACTGATGGGGAAGGTGGACCGCAGCAGAGCAGTTTTGATTCATAACAAATTTAATTTCTCTATGTGTCAATGAGTCAACACCCGGCTCTGGATGACTTGAAGGATTGCCTTCTGCATCTAAAACCATATGAGTCAGGTGACCACTTAAATGAATCACAAGCATCACAGGCTGAATGGAAATCTTAATCAATCGGGCGGAGGCTTTTATGACATCTTGCCGTCACGCTGCCATCTCACTTCACCATCCAACATCACTGTACTGGAGGACTAAGTGGTTCATACATACATTTACATACACTTAAGGAACATTAACACTATATCATCCTTTACTCTCTAAATGTTTTGTATACAGGCCGTTCAGTAATCCAGGTTAAAACACATCTTTTTGGTGTTTCAGATTTTTTCTCTCAAAACTGGAAAACCAGACTTCAACCCATGCTTAACTGCAATAACGTAAACTGAGATATACAGTATATATTTTTTTACTCACTTTCTTCTTAAGCTCCACACTGATGGCATTGGCCTCCTTCAGGTAGACGGCGTTTCCCCAGAGCTGGTCACGGAGGGAGGTGAACTGATGGTACCGCCACTTCCTGAAGGCCCACTGAGCCAACTCAAACTCATGCTGAGTCCACGGCACTGCAGGGAGACGGTACACAGAGATGATGTCAACTACAACACACACTCACTCACACTCACACACAAACCAAAAAGGACCATACCAGTTTTATTTTTGTTTTTTAGCCCAACCTCAAATCTGTGTTATCTGTTTATCACAAGCAGTGACTGTGCAGTAAAACCTTTTGGCTGAGATGTGTTCAGGGATCCCAAACATTACAATTTACAATCAGCTACTGAAAAATGTAACTGCGGCTTTAGGACTCAGAAGACAAACAGAGAATAAATGTGCAAAATGTCTTGTTTGTTGTATGCTCTCAACATTAACAGCTTTATTGCATTGAGTAGTTATATTTCGACTGGACATCAAGTTACCGGGATGGATGATATAACTCTGAATGCATAATGCAGGTTGTGTTTAGCTTTTTAAGAGTAAAATTCAAGCACTTTTGAGGTAACTTAACAACAAGTTTTCAGCCCTTTGAAGCCTTTACTAGTGTTGTAGTCAAGACCGCACCAACCGAGACATTACCGAGACCAGAGAGTACCAAGACCGAGACAACGGCAAGACTTTTAGAGGTCGAGACCGAGACAAGATCAAGACCATATATATCAAAGGAAAATCATAACAAAACATCAAAATGTGAGTTTTCTTTTTATTTAAGTTTGCTTTTAAATAAATGCCACAACAAAAACAATCTTTGCAAAAGAAGAAGAAGACAAAAAGTTTACAACATGTATTTATACCCACAGCAATCAAATTTATAGTATCACTGTTAATTGTCTCAGCTGTTCATAATGATAATATTGATGATTATCTAATTCTTTCTAAACTCGATGGCAGGTGACAACAAA
>OMLP01014542.1:0-25242 GCA_900302685.1 Spondyliosoma cantharus
TGTTGCAGAATAAACTAAGAATATCTAACATTTTTGGGAGTTCTTTAATTTGCATATAGCTTCCCTTGATGATTTTCTTTAGAAAGAACTGTGTAATTTCTTTACTTTTTGAATTGAGAAAATTACCAGTTTCTCAGACGATACACATATGAAGTACAAAAACAATGTATTTGAGGATATAAGATATTTTTCAGGCAGTAACGAGTTTATAAGTGAATGCTGATGTCCAGACGGATTTCCGTGAGTGTGTTCCTTAAATTAAAATGCCTGGAAAAAAATTCACCAAAAACCAAAGTCAACATTCAGTTGTTTTTTGGAAACTTAATTCTCCTTATTTGATGAATTGTACTGTTTTTGTCTCCTAAATTCCAGCAATACAGACAGACAAATCCTACATTGTGTTGGCTGCAATACTCTGTGCTGGTAATAGGTAAATACAGAGGCAAAAGGTAACACTAATAGTTAAGTGGAACTGTTACAAAATAGCAAAGTATATCAGCTGCACTGAGGATAGGACGTCAATACAAGGGCAATAAACTATAAAAATTCAATACAATACAATGTCATACTGTTTTACTTTGTTTACATGTGGCGGACCCTGCCACCTTTCTGAATTCAAACTGTGTTCTGGGGATCTTATTTTCCTCTGAGAACAGCTTATCTATTCAGTTATGGAAAAGATAGATATTTCTGAGTTTGTGTTATTACCCCATTAATGTTGTACATATTAAAATTCTGAGTTTGAATTTATTCTCCAAAACTAAATAGTGCCCCTTATGTATATAAATATATTTTCCATTGTTGTTTTACCTTGTTTTCACCAGCACCTGGAAATAAAGCAATACCACCACCTTTTCGAATAATGCTGGAATAGTTCCTTGTGGATTTCAAACAGCATTTTTGCTGAAAATGCCCATCCCTAAACTGAATGCCCTTTTCATTTTCCATGTAACTATGTAATATATTCCACAAACCTTACAAAGACATCACATTCAAATTACATTTAAATTTCAGTTCCTTTCTAGGACGATATCAGGAAGCTATGGGACCCATAAAGTGGTAAAAAAAAAACCCCAAAAAATCATTATACTTTGCATTACAGCAATGGAAGATAACCTCAAAAGATATAAATCTTTACAAATTAACATTTATAGATCTTGTGGGTAATTATTGCGCAGCTGCATTTGTGCAATTAGGAAAAAAAGGTTGAGTGAACACAAAGTACAGCAGGCACCTCAGGCACAAGCTCTTTGATCCGCCACAAAAGGAGATCTGACAAACTGATAACGTTCCTCAAGATAAGAGGTTAAAGTGTCACGTAAAAATACGTTAATCTTTATACATCACAGAGGCCGAGGTTGAGTTCCATTTATTGTCGCGATATTTCCGGGACGGTTATTTGAGGAGACAGTGTTCTACATATTCAGCAACCACTGTCAACATAATATTAAAGCCTTGAGTTCTTTTGTTATTGTAGTTCTAGGAATGGCCACTGAGTGTATGCATGGTCAGCTAAGAACAGCACAACATTTAACCTCTCCGCAGAAGACACAATGCTGTGTGAATGAATACTATGTTTCTATGTCATTGCACTAATTGGGGCGCCGGTGCAACGCACCGGGGTGTTTGACTTGAGAGACCGAGAGCTCCCGAGGCGTTGGGCTGGGTATTTATTGCCCAAGGCCAGTGCTGTCACGACCTGCATACAGCCTAACCTTGTCAGACATGAAATCTGCATCACGCTCAAATTGATGTTTTACTATGTGACACATTATGAATATTACATTACAGGACCCTCGACGTTGTCAGTCAAAACAGAACAGCTTTCCTCACCAGTAAGATAAGCATGCGAGGAGAAAGGGGGGGTGAGGAGGGGAGGGAAATGCGAGAGAGAGAGAGAGAGAGAGAGAGACGGGGTGAGGGAAACAAAAAAGAGAGGCGAAAGATTATTCAAGAAAGGCATGGGTGGTAAATGATTAATAGGCAACACAGAGTCAGAAACAAGCACTTAGGGCTAAAACAGACAAAAGAGAGTGTGCTTTTCGCCTTTTATCGCATTTCATGTAAAGGACCCTGACAAATGGTGGTCATATTGCATGGCTTGAGGCCCGGCTTGATGTTTAATGCATCATCTGCTCTGGTACGGCAGGGTAGTAAACACTCATTTGTGGTGGTGACTAGTCACACATGAAATCCATTTTGCAAACCGGAGTGTAGAGGGGCCAGTTGACAAAGCTTTTAGAGTGATGTGGTTGAATCCGCAGTCTGCTTGTGAAATGCAGGGGGGCTGGATGTTCAAAAAAAAGGGAACATCTTCAAATCCATTACTAACAAAAAGCTATCACTCAGAATAGTTCAGGATCAAAACGGTGTGGCTGAGAAGAAGCACGCATTGTCTGTTCTATCTATCTATCTATCTATCTATCTATCTATCTATCTATCTATCAGTCTAATGGTCTGTGTCTCAGTCTGTCTTTCTGTCTATCTATCAGAGGTCACAGTACAACTATTGCGTGTAGTTACAGACCTGTATCTCTGGTAGTCGTCCTCATCCTTATCCGGGCTGACCAGCTGGTTGGGGCAGGCCTCGTTTCCCAGCAGGCTTAGGTACTCCAGCGACGGGGTCACATCAGCCAAGTGTTCCAGCAGGGCCTCGATATCAGTCAGGTGTCAAAGGGCGGATGTCAAGGACCCAGCGCTGTTAATTACATTAGCATTTACTACCCGCGCAGCCCCTCCCGGGCCTGTCTGCACTAAAACACGTCACTGTCAAATTTACCGAGGTGCTCAAAGGGGCTAGTCACTGGCTTTGTGCGACCGGGCAGACAGAGGGGCAATTTAAGGCGCAGGCTTTGGCATATAGTAGTGACACAATTTGGCTGCGGCTCTCTCTCCCTTTTCTCTCGATCTCTTTCATTTCCTAGGTGGCCGGGTGCAGAACAGTGACAAAATGATGGATGCCCTGTGGTTCAAACAGTCCGTGCTTCCCAGAGCCGCGCCGTGGAAAACTTTTTTGCGAAACGTGGAAAAAACAAACAGCCCCTAAAGCAGCCACATTCATCACTAATACATTCGCTCGGAAAATTGAGCCCCAAAGTGTCAAAATACAACTGCGCTAATGCGGTGCTCGAGCTTTAAAATGGCACTGTGCCACGACAGGATGTACATAATTGGCCTATTAGCATGTGCCGACCACTTCACAACCGAACTCAGCACACAGTCCCAGACGCACACTTCAAGGAGCCCCAGTTTTAATGTTGACTCTGGAAGTGAGTGTGTGTGCGTGAATGTGTGAGCATCGTTACCCAGTAAGGATCTGCATAACCAGGGGAAAACAGGACACATTGCTAAACCTGTTCTGAAGCTCAGAGGGGAAGTTCACACATTTGTGAGTGATCATAAACAGCCTCGCAGCGTGTCTGTGTCGCGGATTTAGGGTGGCTGTGCAGAGCTCTAGTTTTAATGTGTTTACTTTGGGCGGTAGAGCACGCGGGGCCGTTATAATCAATGAGCCTAAAATGCCGAGCATGTTCTAGTGTGTTTGATGACAAATCAAATAAGTGATTCATTTCCTCTCAGAGAGGTAGAGCAGTGTAAAAAAAAAAATAAAAAAAAAAAAAAAAAAAGCATAATGCAAATGTGAAAAATCATGTCTATAATTTAAAATAATTGAGATTACCAAACAGTGAATATATTACACTGCGTTATCCCTCATTCTTGGGATGTATTTTTAATACAACACTTCTTAATTCCCTTTGAAAATAGAAAAAAAAAAACAAACACACATATGTTATGTTGACTCTAAAATCTGATTCCACTAGAGGTCCCTGTGGCTCAAAAACTCGTCCTGTGTGGAGCGCTGTGACAGCCAAGTTCTTTACTCTCTTTTTGCAACACACAGTTCTCCCTGCAAACCCATGACATTAACAAAAAAAAAACAGTGCAAAAACAGTTCTCTGAGACAAAGGCAGGTTGTATTGACATATGAATGTTAGCAAAATAAACTGATACTGATGCCTGTGGCCTCGTCTGCCAGCAGACTGTAAATCAAAATAAGAAAAGGGCTGAGGGATTAGTTTGAAAGGATATTTGGTTCTTATTGAGTGTGAGGGTGTGGAGGTTGGGAAACCTGGGCAACCGGAGGTCATTTCCGAGCAGATTGTTGTCGACGACCAGCTCTTCCAGCTCAGTGAACATTTTGAGGCCTGCCAGTGACCTGCAATGATAAGGCAACAGGAAAACTGTTATGGCTCTAAATCTGGTCAGCCGTTATTGTGCAGAAATAAATATTTCAGCCTCCCTCTTTCATGCGCCGGGAGAGTATGGGTCCGGGCCTGTCAGGGAAGTGAATGACAAGAATTAGTGGTGCTGAGCTCCCCTGGCATGGTGAGGCATCCTTCAGCGGCTGGCAGGATGAGGGATGGGGGTCACTTGTGAGTAGCCAGGATTCAAAACAAAAGGCTTCAGAAATGCGGCGGGCAGGATGAATTTGTCAATGTCTTGTGCCTTGAGGCGCCCAGTTTCGCCTGACCCTAACCCTCCATTCCCAAGACAAATCACTCTGTCACAGTTCACCTTCACTCCCCAGACACAAATTTAACTTGTCATCCATCATTTTCACAGAGGAACCGGAATACACTCGCAATCACAGATGGAATGGAGGAGGAACTTTTTTTCCTTTTTTGTGCGACTGCGCCACGATAGGGGTTAGTGTTGGGATTTTAACATCAAAGGACTGCTCTTTATTTTTTTATTTTTTTTAAAAAAAAAGAGGAATTCTGCCTTTCCGCTCCTTTTTATGACGCAGCGCGAGGAGAGCTGAGGGGTCATCTCGACTCACTCCCTCTCACACACACACACATCCACATTCACACAGGCATAGAAATGATGGAGGGTGGTGTTACGAGTAATGTTAGGGCCCTGCAAAGTTCAAGTCACGGAAGGTGCACAAAGGCAATGTGTGTGTTGTCTAATCCTTCACACTGTCAACATGCCATGCTAAAGTGTCCCGGGTGACTTCATTGACATTTAAATCTGCCAGAACTGGACGCCGGCAGTACACTCCTCAAGATGTGTTTTTTCAAAGTTCACACAACAGCTTTTTTAATCGGTAAACATATTTGACTGTACTAATTATTTACTACAACGTTCAAATTATCACAATTCTCCATATTTTTTCAGTGAGTGCAGCATGTTACTGGCTTTAAAAGCAGACCTTGACATTCCCGTTGTATAAATACTTATTCCATTGCAGGGCGTCACATTGCAACATGACAAACTCAAGGTACAGTGAGGTCTAAACAGCTGCAGCGTGAACTATTGCTCCTCCCCGGCTCTGCCGAGCGTCAGTGGCTGCCATAACACACACTGACCTGGAGCTGTGTAAATATAACACCTTCATCATGACAATCTGCAAATGGATGGCGAGGAGCAGGATGCAGCGTGGGGGCAAGGCGAGATCTACGGTCAGATTCATTATGGGAAAGCAACGGCACACTGAGGAAGGACGGATCAATTAAAAAAAAAAAAAAAAAGAGGAAAAGATAATGATGCGATATAAATTGGACTCAACCTATAGTCCCTGATCCTGAGACACGCATATGTTCCGTAGATGCACGCGCTGGCAGCAACTTTGTACTATAAAGCGAAATGTTGCAACTATTCTCTCGGGTGGAAAACAACAAATCAGCAACTCATCGCGGACTGAGCTGCCTTATTTCAAAAGACGTCAACATTTTGCAAACACACACACACACACACACACACACACACACACTTGATACCCACAACAACCGCTGACAGCACCTAGCCAGTGTGCTGCCAAAGCCGCTAGCTGACAACCTCTTATCAGGTCTGATTAATGCATTGGCAAGATGGATGACTGGAGAGATGTGCCAGTTTTATGAAATCCTACTCTGTTTGCTTTTTTTTTTTTTTTTTTCTTCCCTCATGGTGCTTATCATTTATGAAAGCACAAATGGCCCGTTAAAGGGGCACTATGTAATTTGGGAGAGGAAATCCAAACTCAGAATTTTAATATTTACAATATCAATGCGCTAATAATACAAACTCAGATCTCTTTTCACGTAGCTGAATAAAGAAGCTTTTCTAGACGCTGGAGAGACAAAGTAAAACAGGATGCAATTGTGCTGTCCTTTAAGGTCAGCTTGTTTATTCCGTTTATGCAGTCATGGAAACGAAGAGAATTTGTTTGTTTAGCTTGTTTAAGAATAAAAAAAAGAAATAGTCAGTGAAGATCTTTCTCTTTTGATTACAATTTCTTCCCCCAAACTACATTGTGCACCTCAATGCTAGCGCTGGTACACATTTCAGATGTACTGACAAATTACATTTTCGCTTTGTCTTGACTCTTTGGACATTTTACTGTTGTTTACCTCGGATTAAAACACATTTCCGCGCTAAAATCATGAAAAATGGCTATGCCTGTGAGAAGTCTCTGAGCCGAAGTATGGTAGCATTGCTATGGGTGGGCTGTTGGCCCAAACTAGTAATTAGAAAACAAAGTGCACGTTTTTCAGCACATTCATTGCGTTTGCATTGACAGGGAATTCGGTACAGCATGCAATTAATCTGTGGGTATAATCTTTGTTACAATGCGCAGCTCGGCATGATTGTGTACCACATTATTGCATTTTCTGTGAGGTTGCTAACTAACTACTGCCACCTGTAAATGTGTGCGTGTGTGTGTGTGTGTGTGTGTGTGTGTGTGTGTGTGGGCTGTAGTCCTGTGGGTTATGTTATTAGCTGCTCGGTTAAAGGGAGCCTCGTGGCGCAGGAGGGAGCCTTATTAATTGTTGTTTTCATGTCACCACTGCTGCGTGCACTGGCTGATTTAATCAGTTAAATTCACAGCCAGGGGAGAGCCACTGAGTCCCATCCAGCATTAACTACAGTGCCGGATTGAACTTCTAATACTCTCCAGCTTTTCTGTGCGCTCCCTCTGCAGATTTCCATAGCTGGTTTCATTACTTTTTATAAGCTTTCTTGTTTTAATGCGCGGCCTGGAAAACTAACAAAGTTTAAGCACTGCGGTAAAGTACTTCACTTTAAGAGAAAAAAAGAAAAAAAAGAAAGAAGAAAAAGCAGCTTTTACTTTTAACAAAACTAATGAGCATAATTGACGTGAGTCCCAGCGCTGTGGAGATTTGGGAAATGGTGTGAACGTGGAAAACACTCACACACAATTTACTGAAAATATACATAACAACACTTTTCTTACAGTTTTATGCGATGCACCCAGTTAAAAAAAAATGTGTGATCATGAAAACAAACTAATGTATCTTTAGTTCTGCTCAAAAAGTAAATGCTTATATGTATTTTACAGGATTTAAAATTATTAGCAGTCATACTGCTACGTCGCAATGTTTAATACATCTGCTAGTCTGACTTCCGCAAACGAAAGCTGTCAGGCATTATGTTTATGAATATCATTAACTTAAAAAAAGGGGCTTTTTTGGGAATAAGCCTTTACTAAAGAAGATAGAGAATATCTTACAGATAGTATATGATAAACAATTTTCCCTGGGGAAACTTCTTTTTCTTCCTGCTCCTTATTGAGAAATACGATATACGAGATGTGTATAATAGTCTGGTTTGTAAAAAATTGCTTTAGGCAATTATACGCTGAAATGACCAAAATCAACTAAATGTGAATGAAATTAAATCATAGCATTATACGTAATGAGAAAAATATGATTTCTATAGTGACATGCGATCAAACGCGTTTTCTTGAACGTCTAACTAGCAAGAGAGAGAGAGAGAAAGAGGGTGGGGGAGAGCGGGGGTAGCTTTAACGAGGTGAGGCGATGAATCCTCTCCTTGTTAAGATAATTATGATCAGCCTCATTGTCAGAGCTAATACTTCACACGGGGCTGTCTTTACGCTTTGACTACCACTTAGCCTGTGCAAGCTCGCCATCATACATCATGCGGCCCTGTGTGCATCAGCGTGTGTGTGCTTTTGGGCTTACATAAGTGGCGCATGTATGTGCTGAAATCTTCATTATCTGTCTGCTGAACACACACGAGGGTGCATGCACTAACGTGCTGCTGGAGCGGACGCAGGAAGCGAGGCGGGGATGTGAGAAAGAAGACAAGGACACTGGAGAGGAGACGGTGACCCAGAGAGCTGCCCTGCCAGATCAATACACTAATACTAATGCAGACATAGTGATTGATAAACCACTGCTGACAACAGAGGGAAGAAAACTCTCGACCATTATTGGCTGAAATGTCAGTCACTCCTGCCAATGCTGTGCGAGAGTGTCATGTCAGATATCCTCAGGCAGCGCATGAAAAATGGAGAGCGGCAGCCTGGGCTCTTTTACATGAGTTACACAGTCTGCTTCTTTCGAAACTGTCGCCTAAATGAATCATAGTCTGCAATTTTTTTTAGAACCTCCGAAGAGGTCAAACGTGGTGTTTGTCTGAGGTTACCCGAGCTGTAATGTAAAACAACCTCAAAGCCTGCTCTATTACTGAAATGGTGATAGAGATCACAGAGGCAACATCCCCGCAGCTAGCACAGCAATGCAGGAAAAAAGTTCCTGAGTCGAATGTATATTAAAAAAAAACACACACAAACACCGAGCAACTGCAGAGCCCCCGCAGCTGCAATCCACAGTTAAAGGGCTGACGTCCTCTCTGCAGAAACGCGAGGCGCTGTTATTCTAAACTGAGGCCCAGAGCCGAGGAGTGACAGTCATAACGACGTCCTGTTCAGAAGGCAACAGATAAATGTTTGATGAATTGACCAATACCGGGGCTGTGATGGCCTTCATATGTGCATAATGGACTATTCAGAGCACACTTCAGATTGCCTGCCAGGATAAGGTACTGTAATGAATGGGAAAAGGAACTGGACCTGGGAAGCCCAGTATGTGGACTGGCTTTAACTAACTTAATAAGAAAGGTGAATGGAGGAGGGCTGGTGAGAGATGGAGGCAGGAGGCTGGAGAGTTAAGAAATATTCTGATGGCTTTTGCCACACTGGACACTGCAACACATCTCTCAACTCTCAGAGATTCGATAAGTTATCCGTATCCTCAAATCTTGTTATAGCAATCGAAGTAATGTCCCGCTGAGAGTTTTAAAGACCAAATCAACTTATTTAAAGAATCGAGTCTATGTTCTTCACAAATTGGTGCAGATGTGACACCTACAGAAGAGGATTAAGGCCACTGGAAACATTTTTTTGGGGGGTCTGACTTGATTTTTTCACAATTCTGACTTTTTTTCCTATGTCTTTCAATCTGAGATTAAAGTCAGCACTCTGAGAAAAAAAAGTCTGAATTCCAGACCTAATTTTTCCTTTAAAGGGGCCCTAATCACCTTCCATAGTGTAATGACATACTGTTTACTGATGCTCATTTTCAGACATTTCAGATATGTCAACAAAGAAATCTCAAAATGTTAAGTGTGACACTAAACAACTGGATAGAATCGATGTTACTGTCGCGACATAAAGCGGCGGTGGGCGTGAAAGGCACAGTATGATAACAGTTATTCAGTTTTGCGAACATAAAGGAGAAATTGAGGAGAAAATATAACCTATTAATACAAGTCTCCATTAGTTCAACACAGATGGGTTTCATCACTCTAACCCAAAACTGGAACGCAAATAAACATCAAAAAATACCAAAATAAGGCATCAAAACACTATCAGGATTAGCTCACGGTAAATAAGATGACATTATCTGTAAAGCAAATTAATGCCCTGCAACCCCTCGAACATCCCTCCTACCACCTCCACACAGTGCTGCTGATCAGGTCTGTTCCGGCACTCTCCCCTCCAGCTACACTTTACGGCCTATACACGTCTCTGTACATGCATCTCTGATGGCGACGGTGAATTAGACTGTCATTATCTGTCTCTATCTCCCCCACAGCTCTCCCTTTCTCACCCCCTGTCTGCCTCGCATTTAGACAGTCACCGCTCAGTGTGGCACTCCTCTCTCCGCATTGCCAGGCCTCAGGTGGCAGTCATTTAAAGATCACACGTCCAGGACACACACAGCCCTCCCCGAATGCATGTCAATTCACACATGGGAAGGGGATTACACGTCTCCTCCTAGGCAGCTGCAAATTACTATTAATGGTGATGCAAATCATTAGAGTACGTTCGGCGCCGCCAGCGAATCTCTTCTTTATGTGGGTTCACTCTTAATCTGTTTTGAATATTGCGCTACGCTCGCTCCTGACAGCCTATGTGTAAAAGCATCACTAGCTACAAAGCTGTCAATTGGAGGTGGCATGTCAGATTGAACTTTGCACGGGGTTACATCATGTTCAAAAAAAAAAACCCAAAAAATTATTTTTAGAGAGCATAAACAAAGTCAACCAAGAAGAAATCTGTGAAATGTAATTAAAGCAAGCAGCAAAGTTCTTTGTTGATGAAGAAGTTAAATATCACCGCTCATTACTTCACGCTATACAGAGGTTATTACGTGAGAAGTGCTATTAAGTTGTTGCAAATGTCTACACCATGGTGCGTCTGTCGAACGTTTAAAGCCAGCGCCGGTGCATTTGAATGATAATACCACTGTGGATCCCGCGGTGTCTGAGTTATAGACTAACCCCTGTGGATATTCCTGCTGAGTGTGTGAGGTTAATATTCTCTCTCAATGTCATTAGCGCTGGCAGAGGGGCTGGGAGCACTGTGAATCAGACAGGGACTGATCCTGTCAATTCTCACACACACCCCTCCACGCGCACACGCGCACACGCACACACACACACACACACACACGCACACACACACAAAGCCAGAGCCAGACAAAATCAAAGCTACTGTACTGAGGTCAGCGTCACCTGGCCTCATGCTTCCCCTTGCATCTGCAATGCCTGTCTGATTAATGACCCTGGATCAACCCTGGCCAAGGGATAAGGACTTGACAGACATTCCTGTCAGGCCCGACCTCATAAGCCTGGCTTGACCCCGGTTTGGCCCGGGATGAGGTATAAGCCCCAACAATGACCCGATTGAGAGGCGGGAGAGAGATGCCTCCATCCTGGACGGAAAGAGAAAAATGGAGTTCACTGCAGAAAACCGGGCGTCTCTTTTAAAGTTTCCAGCGAGTGAGGTTTGTTACACGGCCAGCAAGAATGACAGCTGCTTCGAATGTACAACACTAAGTACATCATCATCGGACCGGTATGACCCGGCATGAAGTCAAAGCTCCGATAATGACCCGACTGAGAGGTGGGAGTGAGTTGCCTCTATCCTGGCAAGCAACAAATGCAGGATGGTGGACGTCTCTTTTGAAAGTTTCAGGCAGTGAGGGTTGTTACGCAGCCAGACAGAATGACAGCTTCTTCCCATGTACAACACTAAATTGTGCACTTTGAAATACATCATCAGACAAGGGAGGTAAGCGCCAGCGAAGCCGAGCTCCTTCAGAGAGCCTACACAACGCTTTCCCTCCTCGCAGCACCTGCTCACAGTATGGCCATGCGTCTTGCGAATGTTTGTATTGAAAGATTAGTTGTCTATCCACATGACAAACACCCTCCTCTCTCAGTGAGCGGGAGCTGAAAATCAATTCACTGATGCCATCTCAGTCAGCGAGGACATCAATGCGGCACAAACAAGCACACGCAAGCTCTCGCGCGTGCTACACAGGCACTTTGAGTGTGTATAATACTGTAGAATTACGGTGACAGGGTCAATCAGCCAAGGCATATTGCGATAAGCACGCTTCACATTAAACAATGAGCTTTCCATGAATAAAATAATGCATAAATATATATAGTGTACAATATGCAACTGGAAACAAACTCATGTACTATTGCAATAAAATAAAGAAAGCATTAAATAATAGATGCTGGGATCTGTGAGGAAGGATCCCTCAGTGCCCTGTCTGCCTGTACGCTCTGTCATTACAGTGTTCAGGCTCAGGGCTTGTCAACATTTCTCTGGGAGAGGGGGGAGCCATCCCGCATTACATTTGAGTGAGTTCAACTGTCAACTGCCAGCCATTTGTATGCCTCAGCATCCACCTAATAGCAAATAATCACTACCCCGTGCTCTCTTCATGGCAAATGATCGATGTTGTCTTGAAGTCTGATGGATGACCCTGCCACAGTGATGTCCAGGCATGCATTAAAAACCACCTCTATGAAATGCCTGTCAGTCTGATGAAGCGGCTCACACAAAATCACACGCGCATGTGTGTGTGTGTGTGTGTGTGTGTGTGTGCGCATACTGACACTGAGGAATGCATGCGCACAGATAAAGGAGAGAGTGAACAAAGTGTGGGGGGAGCTGTGATACAATTCAACAACGGCGAAAAAAAAAAGAAAAACAAGTTAATTTCTTTATATTAGTGGAGAATTTTATAATGTGACAGGACCTGTGGCGTGATTGGTAGACAGCATTACTCGAGGTAGACTGCTCAAGTACCACCTGGGATGCCTCTTTTCCTCCCCTCACCCTCTCTCCCTCCTCCCCTCTCTCTCTCTCACACACACAAACAGCTCCCTATTACCCCTCAGTGTTCAGATTAAAATGCACAGCACCACAATCTTTGATCTCCCACTTGCTGACACAAATCCTTTCAAGCCTCAACATTTTCCTGCAAAGGTAATTAGTGCTAATTAAAAAGTTTCGAAAGCAGTCTACGGCTGCTGCTGCTGTTGATGCTGCCGCTGCTGGTGCTCGGGCGCGCCCTCCGTCAGATCACCCATCTACCCCCTCCGCAGGTCTTGCGGATGTGTGTGTCAGCAGTGTTCCTGCCTCTTTTCCGCGAAGGCTCCTGTAACTAGACGACACCAGTCTGCCTAGAACGTTTGCAGGAGCAGGATGAAATCTGGAAGCCCAGTGAGGGGTCTAACTGGTGGTTCTTCCCCCCTGACAAACCTCTGCTCTGCAGGAGAACATGTAATGACACATGTAACAAATACAAATCCCACAAATAGAGCAGGTGTAGTCTTTAATTGGGAGATCCTAGCTTGGGGGGGCTTGTAAACATGGAGTAATTAACTTGATAAGGGATTCAATTTGCTGGAAACATCATTGCAGAAAAACATATCATTTAGTACGGCCCTCGATTTGCATAACAACAGATGCAAAGGCTCCAAATACTTGCGGCATAATGATTCAACGTATTTGTGATTAAAGAACTTCTTGTTTGGTGCGTCTCCAACAATTTGAGATAAAGGTATAGCTGGAGCAGTCTGAACAGCGCTATCATTCATTCACCGGCCTGCCTTATTGCTTTCATCAAGCCATTATTATGATATAATTAGCTGCCTTTCTAGCATATTATTAAGTGGCTTGCTGAGTGTCAGGTACAGAGGCGTCTCAGAAATGACACACACACACACACACACACACACACACACAAAAAAGCAATATCGTTCCGCAATGTTTCAAAAAGATAATTACATAATCTCAGCATGGAGAGCGAGCAGAAAAGTGATAATTAGACAAGTATTCCTGCCAATTAAAGTATCAAGCCGCGTATTTTATTTTCCTGTGTGATATAGAGCCCATGCACTTCTGTGTATGACTTTTGCGCTGCAACGATTAGTCAATAAATTGATGAACAGAACCGAAAGCAAATTAATCGGCAAATATTTTGATAATCAATTTATCGTCACTTTTCAAGCCGGTGCTGGTTCCAGCTTCTCAAATGTCAGGATTTGCTGCCTCACTTTTTCATTTACTGTCATAAGTGAAGATTCTCCGGGGTTTTGGACTGTTAGTCGGACAGAGGAAGCTTTTTAAAGGGTAAGTCAACATTTTAAATGTGTTAAAAGGTCTTGCAGAGTACTAATGCATATGTGAAAATAATAGTAAAAAGCTGTTTGTGACTCCAGAGGAGCATGTAAACCAACAAACTGCCTCCAGGGTTCAGTGACTACATATCACTGTGGGTGATGTATTTGCCAAGGTTAAGAAAGGCAGTCCACCGGTGTAAGCATTGCGCTTTTCTAACACTGCTGGGCAGTTTAAAAACAAACGATCAAAATCGATACAGTAGAATCAGAAATAATGCCTTCTTTATCCCGCTCTTTTTCAAAACCTGGCACTTACATTACCCACAATGCAACTTAGCTACTGAGTTACATCCCCGAAGGAAAATGATCTGAATACATGCAACTTCCTCTGGGGCCAAGAGCAGCTTTATACTAGTTTGTTATTCCACATATGCACTAGTACTCCCCAAGACCTGTAATCACACTTAGGACATCTCTTTGGGCTCTGGACAACTGTGATGAGCATTTTTCACATTCGACTTAAACGATCCATCAATTATTTGAGAAGATAATGCATCGATAATTAAAATACTCATCAGTTGCAGCCCTATGTGACATAACACTGTTACATTTGTCATGTAAAACCATCACAGTAATATCAACACAGCTCTACATTACACAAACATTCAACCTTTTTGAGTGAAGCCGGCAGCACTGGAAGGCTTTCAGCACCTTCTAAAGTTTTCGTGCAGAGTTTCTCCAAGAAGCTAGGATTATGTTTTAGCTCTAATAAGCCTATTAATAGGCCCAATGATTGACATGTAGGTGGTGCTAAACAAGTAAACGCAGAGTAACAACAAAGTTATTGATTTGACCTTTGAGATAGTTCCTTCGTTCATCGCTGTTGTTTTTGCCTCTTCTTACACCTTCGGAAGGAGATAATAGAACATGTCACCGCACAAGGCAGTTTGAAATTGAATGCCATCATTTTAATTTAAATGTTACATTCTCGGTGACATCTCTGTCAATGCATAATTGGCACGGGATGTACATATTTATCATTCAGCGAGAGACACTCAAAGACACCGACAGATATGGTGCTTTGATGAGATGACAGTCAGATGTGGGGGGGAAAAAATAAAAACTGCAAATCAACTGTCGCGCTGTCAGTTAAGCTTTTTGTCACAAACTCACACATGAACATGCATGATTAGAAATAGCAAATGAGCTGAGGGCTGGAACCAGTGTTCTTGTGTGTAAATAGGCTTATTTGATGCAAGTACAGAGAGGAAAATTCAGAAGAGGGACTCGGAGGAAAATCATAGTAAATGATGGATGCTTATTGGGAGAGCACCCTTTACAGTATGGCAAACTTCACAATGTGAAAGCGCAATTATTTATCATATTACAGCGTATTTGAATACAAGGCACACACTCTCCGTGAGTTATTCATATATAGTAAACTCTGTTTACTTGGAACACTTCCCTTATTTAAATGACTTTTAAATGGCTTCGGTGTTCAGCAAACTTGATTTTCTAAAATCCTATAAAGCTGAATGGAGTCTGGTTAAAGAACGGTGCAACTAAAAATACATATTGCGCGTCACCTTTCCCCATTATCTGTTTTCTGAAGACGGCCTTTCTGTAATTTCCTGCCATGAAAGCTTAAAGGGAGGAACAGTATGTGATAACTATATCCACACCATGTAAAACACGGTGAAGAAGAAAGAGAAAAAAAATGAATAAATTCCTCCCATTCTCTCTCACTTTCTCCCCACTGTCTCCCCTCCCCTCCCCGTCTCTCTCCGTGTCTTACCGCTGGCCCATTACCTTTACAGAGTGAGGCTCATTAAAGAAGGCAAGTTGAGTCAAATCTTTCTGTAATTCAGCAGAGGTGAATTGCTGTCAACATCATTAACCGTCATTTCTCCAACTCACTTCAGTACTTATGAAGTGTTCTTTATTGTGTAATGATCCAGATCTCTTCTCTAAATCGCCCCCTCTTCAAAGGCCCTGGAGGACATACCACCCATGCAGCCGACTGAGGGCCAGATTAAACGTGGCTCCGTCGTTGCGTTCCTCTTTGTGCTTAAAACAGATCCGGCATTTCATCCCGCGCTTCAGCTAGCAGGTACCGGGGGGGAACGGAGCGGAAGAGAGATCAGCAGACCTTAAGGATGTGCGGGAGCGGGATGATAGTTTTCAAACATGACTGTCCCATTTCTATTGCTCATTTTGCATTTTTTTTTTTTTATTTCGTTTGCTGCATCACAAGACCACATTTCTGCCAATAACCTTGTGCCCTCCCTTTCGTTTTTTTGTAATACTGTTTACTGATCTCATCAGGCCATTGGTCAGGCTGGCTCCATGGCTAATTACAGTGAGAGCTGCCCTGCTTGTCATGCTAGATGTCCTCTGAGCCCTGTCTTAAGAGAAGCCTCCTTTGTGCCTCCGCCATTGTGTGTCCCCTAGTGCTCAGTATCATGCTATGAGATGTCCTCCAGGCCTTGTGTTGGGGGAAGCCTCCTTTGTGCCGGCACCATTGTGTGTCCCTGGTGCTGAACCCCCTGCTAGGTAGAAACACAGACAAAGTGCAGCGGGGGGATGCTTCTCAGGGCCCTAAGACCTACAGTAAATCTTCAAACAATTTAGACAAACAAAAACGGCCGCTGCGCTGCGGTGAGAGTAGACAAGGAAAAGCAGATGAATAAGCAACATCAATTACTGGGGCTTTGACCTGCAAGCCCCCACACCATGGCACACATTTCACACCAAATCGGCCCAGATTGAAGTTGACACTGCTGGAGTGGAAACACTGACCCCTCACAAGGCTAGAGCTTCAAACTTAAGAGTAGAGAAAGGCAGGGGGGGACTGACAAACTACATAGACCAAGGCCAACGTGGAAGGGAGACAAGGAGGAGGGGTATGAATAAGAAGAAACACACGCATAATAGGTCCTAGTTTGTTTCAAAGTGAGACAAAATGGCTCAATTTGAGCACTTAGGCCATCGAATTGGCCCAGCTGAGGTACAAGAGGAACATGCGAGGGGACAACCGCATCAGGCCACTGATAAGGAGCCTATAAGGGGAACAAAGCCGGATGTCCAACAGGCTTACCAGTGAACCTGAGTGGGACTGGACCCTCTTTAAAGCTTGTTTTAGCCTCCCAGATCTACCCCCAAAAAGTGCCGCTTCCCCTGAAGCCTTTTTACTCCGGTGCATAAAGCCTCACTCTGCTTTGTAAGCTTGGACAAAGGTAAAATAAACACATGGGTCACATTTGTTCAACACATAGTACACTGCTCTGATAAAAAAAAAAAAAAAAAAAGTTCTTCAAAGACCCTTTTCAAGAATAAAGATACTGCTTTAAGTGTTATCTCTTACTTTTCAGTTGTGTTCTCTAAAAAAGAGCCCCCTTTTTTTCATTTTTTTTTTCATTATCACTTTGATTGAAAAACCAAGAAAAAAAAAAAAAGAGTGTCTCCGAAGGTGAGAAAAGATCACGCAGTCCTATCACAGTTTGTCAATACAGTGTTAATTAATCTAATAACAAACTGTTCTAGAAAACATGCCCCGAACTGACTAGAAGACATGCAGTCTCGCAGCAGCGTGGCAGCACATTGACACATTTGGGGGCATCAGACTCCAGATCGAGACAGTCCTAACAATCTCCCAATTAGCCAAGGGGGGAAGCAGAAAATATGTCTCGGGTTCACGGAGCAAGTGTGAAACTTAATAATATGACATGGCACACAAAAACAAGAGCATGTCTTTTTATAGCTGCACGTGGAAATGGAACAAAAATAAAAGAAAGGGAAGAAGAAGGAAAAGGTGCTTGTCTTCTTGCAACAACAACAAAAAAAAAGGTTTGAAAGGTCTTTTCTGTTTGATAGTGAATTCAAGTGATATGATAAACGTGACACACTGTAATAATGAAAAACCATGAAGGAGACAAATGCAACAATTTTAAAAGACAGACTCTATCATGCAGAGCGGATTCAGGTCTTTGGAGTGCGGAGGGCAATCCTGAGGACCTTCTCCGACTCATCATTGAAAAGGCCAGCTCTGTCCTGGGATGCCCTTCGCGACCCAGCGGAGTTGGTTGGAGAAAGAAAGATGATGGCTAAGCTATCATCCCTGATGTCAGACCCCATGCAGGACACCCTGGCAGCACTGAGCAGCTCCTTCAGTGACAGGCCGCTTTACCCACAGGTCCTTCTATACTGCTGTTTATACTCAATACCTCTTACATTACCTAAACACTAAAAAATAAAAATGTTCAAGGCACATAAAATATCATAATCTTTTCCTTTCTTTTCACATACCAACACGTTTCTGACATGTTAATCTGAATGCAGTTTTTTTTTTTTTAATAGCTTTTGGGCTTTCAATACTAATGAATGCATAAATTGTATCGTATCACTTTCCCAAATGTTACCTTGAAGACCTAATTTACCCTCAGAAAAACTATTCACAAAAACTACATGACGGATGTCCACGAAACGTTGATGGAGGATGGATCTCGGACTAGACTGGACCCGGTTAACCTTTGGTGTGGATCTTGAGTGAGGGACGGATCCAGGAATGTTTTCTAACCGTCTTTAACATTGCGAGTTAAAATCAGACACGTTTAGGTGGCTGGTATCTAAAAGTGAGTATGACTTTGATGTGATAAAGTGATTGTTGGGCCTTGGTGGAGGTACGCACTCTACTTAGTGCTATTAAGGATACTTAATTAAGGATCATCTTACCTCATCATATCTAATTAGAAAAAAAATATTAGGATAAAATTAATTAAATGTTTGTTATTTGCGATATGACATATGTCTAGACATATACACTATACACACTATATATGTACTATTTTGAGATCTACTGACCAAAAAGCACTCAACTCTGCTCATACATGTGATACAAACCAAAAAAGTCACTTCTTAATGCAGAATTCTGCACAATTGGCAGTACTCAAAGGCTAAAATGTACATTATGTTCCCTCTCTTGATAATTTCCACTTTAATAATATGAACATTATGGAAGTCATTAGCAAATCTAATGAAAGCCTAAAACCAATTTTGCCTCCATGAAACCATGACACGTTGACAGACAGACAAGGCGGTCTGTCAGACAAAGCAAAGCATTATTAACAAAGCACATGAAATACCAACCCATTTAACCCACCTAAAAGCTCCACATGCTCGACTAATGTATAGGACATAAGTGTGAGCACCTGTTTCAAACAATGGAGCCTTTCGCATCTTTTCCCCCCTCGATTGCAGACATTCAAACAGAATGATAATGGAGCCTAAGCCAGTCAGTCAGTCAGCCGTCTTTGCAAATGGAAATGCAGAGAAAAGGTGGAGATGGGAATCATTTTATCTAGTTGACACACATTACAACGGAGAATTTCAAAAGAGTAAGATGGAAGCTCTCAGGTCAATTATGGTGTCAAGGCTGTCAGCTTGCGATGAAATATATACCTTTGAAGAACACTTTACTCGAGGGATGGGGTAAAAAGGATGGGGAGACGTACTGTTTAACCCAGAGACCATATAAGAATATCAGAGATGATGGAGTAAAAACGTGGCATGATAATGGACCATTTTTACTGAGCACACTTTGTCAAGAGGGACAGACTACACCCACCTTCTGACGGGTAGTATCGAGGAACATTATCTTGGTGACCAAAGCTGATTAATGGCATCAGCTGAAACAAAGTGCTTGGTCATTAAAAAAAGTTGTTAAGATAATGGGAAGAGGTGATGAACGATATGTATTTTAAGTGGCACTACAACCAGACTCCATTCCGTGTTTTTTTAAGGATTTTGGAAAATCCAGCTTTGCTAAACAACAAAGCCATTTAAAAATCGCTCAAATAAGGGAATCGTTTCAAATACACAGTAACACACAGTTACACACACACACACGCACAAAACTTGTTTCTTCAGTCCCTTTTTATTCTAGCCTCCAAATGTAAATGTCCTCACCCTCTGCTCAAGATATAAAATACTAACCTTGAGACAGTGAATGGCAGAGGGAATTATGGGTAATTGTAGTGTCAGAAAGGGAGACAGCTGTATGATGAGATTCTGTGTCATTTAGACAATCAGAAACTTAAGAGGCAGTGTGACACATCTCTCCCCCTCCATCCGACAGGGCTCCTGACATGGCTGGTGATAATTTCCAGGAGAGAGAAAAAACGGGAGACAGAAAAGAGTGAGTGGAGGGAGCACAAATGAAAATGGAAGTCGCAGAAAGAAAGGTGTGATTTCTCCTCTTCCCGTATGCAGCGTGGGCCAAGTGATAGCCTGTGTGCTGCATTCATTGCTGGAATCAAGACGAAATATCCCCTTACATGTCAACCTGCCAGCCAGATAAGAGGTGTCTGCAGCTCTGTATGAGATTAATACTTCCCAGCTAGAAATGCCACAGGATGTGAAGGGGGACTTTTGATCTCTGTGTGGCGAAGCTACTTCAACAGCGGTACAAGGCTTACCACCGAAGATACATACTTCCTACTGAGGTCAGATATATGCATGGACAAGCACTGACACACGGAAAGAAAAACATGCCCTGCGCTGCCTTTAAAGCACAAACGGAGAATAACAACATTAGGCGTAGTTGTCAGTTTACACACGTTCACTCAGGCCATAACGAATAGGAGATAAATGAAAGGATGAAGTGCCTGTCAACATAATGAATTCAATAAAAGCAACATTGTCTGCTTTGTCACATTTCAAAAGCGGTGACGTGTAATTACTGTTATTTGTAGAAATAGCCTTCATTATCATCAGTGAGGGCCCTTGGAAAGGAGCTCAACAACCTTCGAATAGAAATACGCCATGATATTGTGGTCTTGAGTAAGATGTAAAATGTTCTTGTTGTGTAGAATTGCACAACATGAAATAGTCAAAGAATACAAAGCTTTATTTAGCTAAATATTAAACAAGAGTATACTGTCAGATAATTGGGTCACGCTTAGAAAATTCTTCATTTATAGCGCGCACTCATCACTGTGCGTGGTATGAATGGGAAAGCAGTTGGAGATGTGCGAGCCAAGAACTGTTGCTTTGTGCTGCTAATATAGTTTGATTTTCAGCGGATATTAGATTCACTAATTGTTTTCTAGGCTACAGTACCACATGGAATTACCTTGGCAGTACCTCGAAATTGAAACAACATACGTGCAACTGACTACACTGAAACCCATGCCAACATCTTTGTCGAAGTATACTATAGTTTTTGTGTGTAGGAAAACAACAGCAATACACAATTAATGGCCATAGAGAGCATACCTTGGCGAAGGCCTAAAGTGCAAACTTCTATGCAACTATAAGGAAGCACGACCACAACGTATATACCACCTGTCTCTATTCTATGTCGCGATTATGCTAGCCAAAATAATTGCAGTTCACAATATTATTCTGATAACCATCCACATATGCTTCAAACGCTACAAAGGCACACGGGAATCAGTTTGTAAAGAAACAAATATTCTGATTGCATCACGTTAGTCACAGTTTCAGTGAACATCCTTTATAGTGTAAAAACCAACAATCTTAAATAAGGTGATCATAAACCATAAGGTCCCCTGCATAAACGAAGGATGAAACAATTATGAGCATCTCATCTCATTATCTTCCTGTTGTGCTAAAATTAATTTCCACACATCCAATTTAATCTTTTTGTTGGGTTTATAGTGGGCAGGTCAAGCCTCCAGCTATGCTGACGAGTTTAGGATTTTGGAATGATCAGAATGAATGGGCCCCCCCTTTTTGTGGGAATTCCAATTGAATCAGGAAACCAATAGAGGACTGTGCAAGTTTGACAGCTTTTTCAATTCACGATTATCCCAATAGTGGAAATTTACTACAATCAACTTATGCTGAGTGTTTTTATTGCGATCCACAATAAAATCTTACAACCTCCTGTCGCCAGTCTGGATACGTTTCCAAAACTATCCAAAACAGGCGCTCTCACCCTGTCTTCGCCTGTATGGCTGTGTACCATGCTGCTGGTTGGCTCGCTGAACAAGAGGCAACTGTTGAGCAGCCGCTAAGGCCAAATACCCAATCTTGCAATGATAACCAAACTCAAAACTAATCAATGTAGCCCCCTCGTGATGCAGATCTGCTACAACATGTAATATGTTCTTCCTTGGCCCACGCTTAACCCCTTCTCCAAGATTGATGGACGTGTAGTTTTTCAGCTATCCTGCTGACAAACGAACCAAACCAAGAACATGACCTCCATAGCAGAGGCAATTCAACTCAGAAACAGCGATATCAGTAAAAGTCTGGAACCTGTATTCAATTCGAAGTAATGAGTGGAATGACGAACTATAAGAAATAATCAATTATGCTAAATTGACCAACACAAAGCTTCACACAGATTTGGATACTTGGTAGCTATGTTTAGGTTTTGGGGGGATTTCTGTTCTTAATCATGTTATCAACTAACCTGATTTTAGGCTGACACGTGCAAGCATCTCAACTTGATTAGACTAATGTAGTTAAGGGTCTCGTCCAATTTAGGGTGTTGCACAATGAGGAGGCTCTACGGTGCCCTCAGAGATATAGTAATCATATATACAGTAAATACAAATCCAGCCTTACAGAGTTATCGCATGTGGAGCTGTGACTGATCAGCTTGAGGTTGCTGCGTTTCATTATAGTCGATAGTGTAAACAACAGAGAGAACGTTCAAGATGACAAAGATTCAGTAAAACATAACTGATTACGATTAATACACAACATGGACTGTACTCATCGACAATCAACAGGTTCCATTCTTTGCTAAACTACGAATCCGTTCTCATCCCAAAGGCATCACTGTAGAGACCCACAAGATCGCCTGTGCAAAACTATACATGTTTCTCTGATGCATATGAGACTTTTTTGCCCTCAAACGGCTCCGGGAACCTTTTAGGCGTGCATATACTCCACGCTGGTTTACCAATCTGGTGTCATGTTAAAGTGCCCGACCTGCTGGTTTTGCCTCGCCTTTGTGTGAATGGTACACGTTCATTTTGCGTTAAAGTTAGTAATAATAAATATGCAATGCCTGCTTAAGACTTTTCAGAAAACAAATATCACAGTTTGGTTAGGTATAGGCACCAAAACTACTTGGCTAGGTTCAGAAAGAACTCATGGTTTGAGTTCAAATAAACGCGTTAGCTATGTCGCGTACGGCAAGTTCCTTACACATCTTTTAATACACGTACGCAAATTAAATTACGTCAGTGTTGAATTTGTTTTCACAAAGGACATGAACAGCACTTGACCCTTCCACTTGCTCTGACTTAATTCTATGTGCACTACTTTAGTGTGCTTTGTTTGTCCTTTGCTCTCTAATTTGCGCCCCCTGCTGGTACTGCACCCTTCATACACTTGTGTACTTGTCACGCATGGACGAGGTAAAATGTGACACTGGCACAGTTATCCTCTAGTGAATTGGTAGGTCTATTACGCACTTTGTTGTGAGAGTATGCTTGGCAGACTCACTTCTTATGCAGATACTGTATGCAGTACACTGTTGTATCTAGAGGTATTAAACCACAGGTTGACAGGAATACAAGTGAGGGGCTATCAAATGTGCACTGGGACAGTTAAACCAAACTTGACAAGAAGTTGATTACAGTATTGCCAGAAGTTACTCTAAGAAAACCTGACTAACACAGAAAGAGAAAAGACACCATTGTTGGGATAGAACTATAAGATGCAGTATTTTACTGAGCCGAACATGCTGTTCAAAGGGGTCCTTGGTTTGATTTTGAAAATATTATTCACAAAAATATATTAAAAAGCAATCACAGAAATGCATTTGATCTTAAAATGGCATTAGTTCATTTCAGTACAAAATCATTTATATATAATAATAATGGACGCCTTTATTGTCATTTTAATTCTTGAGCAATCTTTAAATAAATTAGACGATAGGGTCAACTTCACTGTCAAAACCCAAATGTCTACAGCACAACATAAAGAGCTGCTGTGGCGGGGAGACTGATAATGCTCTGCGTAGAGAGAGAGAGAGAGAGAGAGAGAGAGAGAGAGCCCTTCTTTCTTTTCTCCCCTTTTCATTCCCTCCTATTTTTTCTTCCCTCCGTTCTGCAGTTGTGTGTCCTGACCTTGCAGCTTCTATGGCCCATCCATCTTGGGCTGCTTAGCCATTTCGCTGGCTTCATACTGCGCAGATTAACACAATTCATCACCACAATCATCCTCCATTCATCACCCTTTCCAATGAATGTTTTGACATCCAGTTAATTTTCTGCTGATGATTTATCAAATTATAATTACCATGCTCTGAAGGGCTCATTTATTATGTTGATACATGATAATGATGCCAAAGTGGATTGAATTTTAAGTAAGTTCTCCCTGCGATTATAACATATGCGTTATTGTGAATAATGCCGTGCGATTTGATTCTTTACAGCCTAATGACAGTCCTAATGTTATAAAAATCAATGCAGAAAAAAGAGAAGGAGACAAAGTGAGAATGTTAATTCAATTTTTTTACAGAACAAATTGTTTGGCTGGGGTGCAGCAAGCATGAAAAAGTTCAATTAGATTCAGAGCTCCCATCTTGGATGCTCAGTAATTAAAGAGTGCACTAATTCAATCAGGGGGTAGGACTCAGGCAGAGGGAGTTAGGCTGTTTCTTAATAGGTTATAGGTTATTTCTCACATACTGCCCTCATAGGCACTTCATTAGCCTCCTGCTTTACAATTCACTCAGCTTTTCAGCCTCATTATTATCCAGGTTTATTAAAATCCAATGGCCGCCTATCTGTTTCTATTACTGAGGAGCTGACCAGCCTAATGCACTGGGTCACTATTAAGGGCAAACACACTAACTGCTGTTTATGAGCAGCGAAAGAGGAATCGTAATGGCTATTGAAGATGTGTTTTTCCTCTATCTGCATTAGCAAACAGCAGTGGGAGCAGTAGCAGGCTAGCGTGCCCAGTTGCCCTCGACTATAACCTTTCCTCCATGTGATAGATGATTAAATCTTGCAGCGAATTCAACAGGGCAAAATTGGATTTCATTTGGTCAGATTTTTTTTTCCCTCCCTTTCGTCACTCCCGCTGTTTTTGTTTTTTTAACACGTTTTTGTTTTTTTTGCATTCGATCCCTCGACCTATGCTCAGACACCGAGCTAAATCACCGGTCAGAAGATGGGGGCGGTTTGTGCGGAGCTGCAGTGCATTGTGGGGCACAGGCAACCAGCTCAGGGAGATGAGGGCTTAGGAGGTGTTAAAGGTTATTGAATGCTGGAGAATTCTCCTGGCGGCGGAAGCATTGTTTACAGCTATCTATTTTTTTGACTCTTTGCCCTTGGGCTGCGGCCCATAAACAGAGCTGCTATCCCCCACACCCCAGCTAGTGGAGAGTGCAGAGCATAATTGTGAGTCCCCCTTGGATGTCCCAAAAGTGAAAGATGTGTCTGGTAAGTGAGAGAGGTCAAACACGAGCATGGATATTTATTACATGCACTGCAACCAGATGGAGGCGGCCCATCC
>OMLP01014543.1:20388-32316 GCA_900302685.1 Spondyliosoma cantharus
GCCAGTTATTGGGAACCTCATATAAACACTGGCACAAAGCAGAGAGCAGTGCTTGAGGACATTTACTGACGTGTTAAGTTTGCAACTGAGTCAATACTGAATCAGGACAATATATACTTAATGGTCTTTTCATTTCATCCTTACATTTTTTATTTTAACAAAGCAAACAACACAACTTTGAAACCTTTTCTTCTGCATTTACGAGGTAACTGACATCTTTGTTTGGTCTTTGGTTTGGAAAAGCCTGTTTTACTCATCTGGAAATCCAATCAGTCTACTTCAGTTAGACATTTTGGGATTTTCTTAAATGCCGACTCAGAAACAGGAGGAGTTTGATGTTAATGGACATGAATTAATCCAATATATGTTTCTTTAGGCCAGGCGAGAGACGCAAAATCTCACCTGTGCTCCATACAGGAAGTGAGGGGGTCCACACAAGCAGTTACGGCGCCGATGGTGAAGCATGCTTGGACAACTGGGTCGGGGTGGAAAAGCACAGCTTGGACCACATCCAGAACATCTGTGTATCTGCACAAGTCAAAACACACACAACCGACTAACATCACTGACAGAGAACAGCAAATTAATTCAGTCTTTTCTTTTTCTAATGTATTTAAATACGGTTTGATATTGTTCTCTAAAGATACAGAGGATATGAGTCCTGACTTCTCAGTTCCCAGCTGTATCAGGCTGATCAGCGGGCTTTCTTACCCAGGTGAGAGCACCAACAGACGGGGTTTGCCTCCGGGGCCTCTCTGGCTCTCCAGGAAGCCGGACAAGTACTGCTGCAGGTGAGAGGCTGAGAAGCTGTCACAGCTGTCGGGGCCGGGCTCGTACACCACCCACCTACAGATGGACGAATTATTTTTGTCCGTGTTGTTCTTTTCATCTTTGTTATCAGTAACATTAAATAAGAACAACATATGTCAGATTAATTAAAAAAAGAAACGTAATGGATAAAATCTCTCTCACCTTCCACGTTCTTTGTTTAACTGGACCAGGAAGTCGCAGAGTCTCTTCTTATGGCTTCCAGGCAGTCCAGTGATGACGGTAATCACAACCTTTGCGCACATTAAAAAGCCCACATCAGTCTTGAACAGTCTCAGCTATACAGCTATACTAAACAATATTTTCGAAGGAACCACAAGCGTTGAAATGAGGAGAATCAACTTCACCTTTTTCAACATGCTCACCTTGTCTCCTTGACTGCTGGCTGGATTCCTCAGCTCTGCAGAGGGGAAGAGCACCCCCAGGTGGTCATACAGAATTGGCTCCTGACCAATACTGCTCAAAGCAAAGTGCTGAAGAAACCTGGCATGGAGCACAATAAAACAATCAGTGAGCAGAAATTGGGTCATGACTCACTCGCACAACTAGATAAAAAATGTATGTAGGGACTTAGCTTGCATTTGTACTGCAAATTATCAAAATGAGTGCAACAATATTACAGCTAAGACTTTAAATGTCCTTGCACCAGCCACATCTTACTACTTTGCTTACATAAAAGCTCAAAGTTATCGATCACGTATCTCTGTGGGAACAGAGCAATTAAAAATGAGACTGCAAAATTGTGCAAAAGAGAGCGACTCTTTTTTAGAAGCACTGTACTGTATTTTCTTAAAACAGCCGGATGTCTATTTATACCAGGTGACAGATTTAGGACGGATTTGGGAAGAACATGAATCTGCCAAAGGTGCCGAGTTATCCTTTCATGTATTCTTCTTTGTTTTAGGTTCAGTGGCGGGAAAGAAATGTGTTTATTTTGGCCTAGATAATGAAGTTACGTGATGTCGTATTCTTTCTTTAAGCAGAAAAGCCCTTCCAAGTTTGGATGCGGGGCTTAATGCTATTTTGGGAAGACATGCTCTTGATCAAGCAATACCTAGCATCGGGTTTTATTACTTGTTCAGTACGACTCTGGAACATTCTACTGAGTGATGTGCGTGTATACTAACATGTCCTGCTCTGGCAGCTGGGAGTATGAAGTCTTCAGGCTGCCTCTGCGTTTGGCCACTGGTGGCTCCTGGCTGTCGTGCAGCTTCTGCAGTCTGGTGTGCCTGAAGAGAAAAATGTCAGAGTCAGACAAATCACAAGCTATCTTAACAAAGTGGTAATAATGTGGCTGTAGTGGGGAATAAAACAGATGTTTAGTTGAAAAGGAGATAAAGACATCTTACATGGTTTTCTGGTTCCAGGTCAGGTGACCTTTGTCCACCAATTGCAGAGTAAGTCCAGAGTCAGCGTTCTGCCAAACTGACAAAACCTGAAACCAAGAGACCAAAAGGTTTATACAACTGAAGCTGAATCTTTAACAAGCATTAAATATAGACGATGAGGAAGTATGCCACGAAGGTTTTTATTTTGTTTACAGTCATGATCCATGAATCAACACAAAACTACATTCTGTCCTTCAAAACAAATACATTCAGTCTTACAACATATGTTTGGGGAAGAGTAAAACATTGGATAAAGCAAGACAAATAAATTATTTTTCTTTGTTTTTACCAAGTTATTTTGAAAACTGAATAAACATGCCGAATGTGGTAACACTGTATTAACTGCTAGAAATAAATCCAAAGATTAATGTTTTACAGGCATGATGAGCGAATCAGCTAAACTCAGGTGGTCCATGTGCATCTTCAGTTTAAAACCCTTACAGAGGTCATACCTTGGAATAGAAGGCCCTGTGGCTCTTTGACCTGGGCTGAAGAGCAAAGACCAGACACTGGTCCGAGCTGTGGAGCGTGAACGGGAGGTGGGGGAGCAGACTGCTCTCATACTCCACGAAAAGAGACGCCACAGCGCTGGAGTCCTGGTAAATAAGAGGACACTCAAGTCATACACTCGTTGGTACTGTTTCATCATGGTCGTGTAAGGAACAAACAAAAGAACTCTCTCTTAACTGCACTGTAACTATAAATATTACCGGGTCGTAGAACTTGATGTTGCTGATGTGATCCTTGGACAGGGTAATGCTGCCATATTGAGAATGGATGAACAGCAGACCCTCAGAGAAGAAGATGATTTTCCCTAAAATGAACGTTTAAAAACATGTTAAATGTGCAAAAATTATGCAGAATTAGAAATCTAAGAAATAATTTTTAAGTTATAGTAAATGAATATCGACTACTACTAATGAATGCTAATATTAGTAGAACGTGTCACCTTCTTCGTGTGTGGAGAGCTGGCTGCTGGAGAACACATATGCAGCATCTGCTACAGTCAGAGCAGTTCCCAAACAAGTGCCGTCCTCTTTCTGTTGAAGGAAAATACTGTAAGTGATGAGGCTCATACATAAGCATGTATTCTTGCACAGCGGATACACAAAGCTGCTTAACTTACCTTAGCCAGATGTTGGGCTTGCTCAGACTGCTTGACATCAGATTCCATCTAGAAAACAACATGAGTTGTAAGACAATGTTGGAATAAATCATTTTCCCCTGAAACTAAGGATGAAACATATTTGTTTTTTCATTTTGTTTACACATACCAGCCAGCATGCATAGCGAGGCACAGTTGTAGTCAGGATGGTGTAGCAGCTGTCTGAAGACACAGTGCCATCTGCAGGAGAAGAAAACACAAGCAGAGACAAATAAGACAAAGAAGCGCAAGATGAATCACGATTCTCAGGGAAGGATGAAGGGTATTTTTCTCTACTGCTCTATTGTTACAAAATGACTTTTGCCTTTTTGACCCGTGGGGGATTGTCTCGCTTAATATATAGCCCGTGTAGTATATCCGTAATCCATTCTAATTAGACTTAATCTAATCAATATTGTACCTTTCTGTTGAATGTTGATGCTGGACTCCAAGAAGGATTCAGAGAAGACCACAGAGCCCAGGTCCCCGCCGTCACGCTGCAGGTCTGGGATGTCATGGACGGTCATGGAGGCCTTAGGAAAAAAAAAAAATAGCAGAATTAGTCAAAAATAAAAAAAGCACGAAAATTTTAGTCAAGCAAAAATAATAACATGCTTCTCTGACATACCGTCTTTATGACATAACGGCTATCTTCATCAGTCAGAGGAATAACCCTGAAAATAAAAAACAGACTCTTTAGTTTTAAAAATATCAATTAAATGTTAAGGGGCTGTGACAGAAAATAAAAAATGTGTGCAGATGACCAACAAGCATCACACACCTTCCTTGCTTATTCACTGCTTGAATGTTGAATTCACATTTGGACCTGAGGAGAGAAAAACACAGAATCAAACCGGTTCAAACAATACATTTCATTTCATGCTTGGCTGAAAGCTTCATATACTGGACAACAGTGAGGAGTTCAAATCAATCTGTACCTGAGAGAGCTGCGGTACTGACTTAAATTCATTGAGTCCAAAGCCAGTAGAAAGGTGTTCTCTGCCACATCCTTAGCCTACAATAATAAACGTTTTGCATTTAGCAACTGTGCAAGCTACGAAACATTATGAAAGATTAATATTTAAGATGAGCGCTCTTCTTATTTTTCCTACCTTGGTAGCGCTGGTGGTACAGGAGTAGCATTTGATTCCTGAAAGGACTCCTTGAACAGCAGCTGAATAAATCTGTGACAGAAGTCTGAAAAAAGTAAAACTCATTCAGACACTGTTGAACATTTAACAACGATCTACCAATTTGTTACAGAGAAGCAGAACAAAACATAAAATCCAAAATTAAATCACTTACAAGACGTCTGTTTTCTTTTGCTCTGTGTTTTGATTTCCTATGTGAAACAGAGCAGAGTGCAAACAAATTATACGCCGACGGTACAAATAATATTACACTTAAAACCCAGCCAGCTAAGCTCTCTCTGGGCCCTGCATTTAACTTCACACAACGCAACATTTCACAGAAGGATATCTCAATACTTAAAAAAGTAAAACCTCACCAAGGTATGGAGTGTGGGTGCTCCCAAAGAAATATGTCCGAGAGCAGGATAGAGGTCCTTTTGGAGCCACACACTGCAGAATCTAATGGACAGAAAGGTTAGATTAAGGACATGTTCCCAAAGTTAAAAGAATCTCAACTAGCAGGAGACATATGATCAGTAATCACTTGTTTGTTGGCACCAGATGTTCAAGATGATTTATCAAACACTGCTCTGCACATCACTTACCACCGGTTGTACCAAAGTACTTCAGCAGGTGGTGCTGCAGGTCGCGTCTGCTCTTTCGCTTGAGCAGTGTGTTTTAAAACATCAAATCCGTGCTCTACTAACCATTTTGGCAAGAGTCCAGCTATTATTAGGGACCCAACAGTAATGTGAATAGCTTTTCATATCCTCACCATGTGTCTGGCTGTAGAACCTCGAGGCCCTGTGCTGCGGACCTGATGACTCTCTGAGGCAAAGTTGAAGGAGTAGCTTTCCAAATCTTCTGAGGAGGAATGCTTCCCGAACAACACAAAGGGCTGCTGACTTTTACTGAAATAAAGAAACATTTGATTTAGGCACATTTTATTTCTTTGCTCTACAAACTACAACACTACAGATGACACTGTGGAATATGAATGGTACCTTTTATCTGTGATGTTGCTTGAGATCAGTCCATGAGAGTAATACGTACGGAAAGTCTGTGGATTAATGAAAACAAACTTTATGCAGACCAGACATTGAACAATGACATCTGGAAATCTGGAAAGTCGTTGTGTTTCTTGTAAACTACATTATATTTACAACAAATGCACAGGTAGTCATTAAAGCAGATATTGACTTAATCTCCTTCCAGTCACTACACCTCCGCTCCCTCCACTCCTCCATCTCTGTTTGCTCGTTCAATTTGCAGGAAGGGGAAGTGGACTGTAACACTTTCTAATGAGGGAGCATCGATGCTGGCTTATGGCCACCACTAATTAATAAACTGCAGGTGGATGAAGGAAGCATTAAACTAATTTATGCATGACTTTGCTCAAACTTAAGAATTAATCATGTATTCACTCTTCTCATGCTGTACTGTATTTTTTTTAAACCACATAATCGTAGGAACATTGTAACACTAAACGTACCTCTCCTGCCTGCGCTTCAGATAGCTCCAAGATGGAGAGATGGCTCTCCAGGTCCATGCTGGAGAAAAAGCCACTCCACTGCTTCTCAAAGTTCACTAGGTCCTTAAACACAACAAACAACACCAAGTTAAGAGGACATATCATACTGAATGGTCATGTTTGCAAACTAAATATGACTGTGTCGGTCTTTTAACTCTTTAATGCAACAGCTGATGAAAGTGTTACCTCTGTGAAGACTGCATCCAGGGAAACCGGGTCGAGTCTGTTGTAAACCTGCCACAGCTTCTCACTCATGTCCATGAGCTGGAAAAGCAATAGGTAAGTACAATGTAGTAGTACAGATACTTTTTTTAAAATAATCATTTATACACTCTACCAGGTACCTTGTATTTCAGGGTAAAAAAGCTTCCTCCACCGATGCCTTCCAGGGCAAACGCTTGGATCAGGGGCCACTTTTCCACCATAAACATATCAAACCTCTGGATGTGTCCTAAAAGTACCAGCAGGACAGGTATAATTACTGCTGTTGTTGGTGTAATTATCCAGTAAGTACATACTGCCGACAAGGTGAAACTAGCAAAAATTACATTGTATTCTGGTTTACTGAGATGTAATGTCATGTTAGTGTGTGGGACACATTTCACTATCTCTTTCACACACGTGCAGCGAATGATTGTGGAGATTAGAAATGCGATGATTTGTACCTTGGGAGCTGTTTGGTACTCCGATACGGTAGCAGTCCTGCACCATTGTGACAAAACTGGAGATTTTGAATTCCTCTGCTGCCTCCTCGTCTTCATACTGTGAGCAGAGGTGGAAAAAAGACAGGAACTTAAAATTCTGATTATTTACACTGCTGCAAAAAGGTCATGTTTACAATTGTGTTGGTTTTGTGAGATTTCAGAGCAATGGGAGGCACCTAACAGCTCTGAAAAGGCTCAACTACCTGTGCAGAACACATTGCGTCATTGAAGAAACACCCTGCAGCGGTTAAACCTGTAGCCAGGTGGATGGTCAACATGCCTAAATAATCTTGATAAGGTTCCTACTCCTATCTTACGCATACAGGAAGCACAATTAACATGAATAATAGGCCTGTAGGGGAGGAGGAGATCTTTTTAACCTCTGCCTCAGTCATGCAGTAGAGATGCAGGTTCCTCCAGTGGGACACGTAGGGCAACAGGTAGCTGTAGTTCATTGGGTTGCAGTACAGGTGGACACACTCTGCCTTGATCAGCAAGATTACATCTAGAAGGCAGACAAGCGGCGTGTCAGAGTAGAGTCGTTAAGAAATAAAGCAGGTACAAAAACACGATTCAAAATCTAGTGCACAACACTTGGGACAACTCACCATCCAGCATTTCTTCAGGAAATTCCTCAAGGACATGTTCCAGATTCAGCTGGTTTCTTCCATACAGGCCATAGAACAGGTATTTCGCCAGCTCAGTGCATCCCTCATTATATCTGCTGTCAATTCCTACAATACACACACAAAAAAACATTTGTTTTGGGATGACTATACATTTTTTTATTCAGCATCTGTGCTACAAAATAACTTCCTCGAGCCTTAGTGAGACATGCAAAGACAAGCTTAAAGATAATCATTTTTGCAACTTGACATACCGAGAGAGCACAGGATGCCATCAGGAGTGGCAGTGCCACCCTCGCAGAGCAGAGACTGAACCTGGCGCAGACGACAGCAACTGGAAAATGAAAAAATAAGACAACAGATATGATTAGTTAGTCACAACCTATATTCGATTATTTGGTAGAAGCTCGGGAGACAAAGGGTCGTCCAATAATCAGAAGGATCATGTCAAAGTACCCTTGAGCAAGATACTAAACCCCAAATTGCTCCTGATGAGCAGGTTGGTACCTTGCATGGCAGCCTCTGTCATTAGTGTGCGTGGGTAGATGAATGTAACAAGTGTTATAAAGGTCTTTGGCGGTCTGTGGAATACTTTATAACAACAAACCATCTGAGGAGAAGTGAACTATTCCATCCTCTCTGTAAATAACCAGTAACTTGGACCTTATATTTGATTTCTTTGTCACACTTCAGGTGAAGTTAAACCAGTAGGAGTGAATCTATTAAATGCATATTTTAATAATGTATGAGTCAATTATGATTACTTATGACAAAACCACAAACTAACTCCCAGTAATGAGTTCACATCTTATTACTAACATGCATTTAGACCAGTTTTTCTCATAATAACTACAAATACACTCTCAATTGATGATGGGATAATGCTAAATGTAAGTATGAACTCTTACATGTGTAAATATTAGGGCTGCATATTCCTTTGTTGCGTGTTTGTTTGTAGGGATGCAGTAAAACATCCTACACAATTCATTAGCTAAACGTTATGATAGCATGTTTTAGGCTCTGACAATAACAAATAACGGGGAATTCCTCGGTGTGGGTGTTATAAAGTAAATGACTTATGTAGCTTAACCAGCTATATAACGTGACCTGTAGCTTGTTAGACGTTATGCTAACATTAGCATTAGTGTTTTTCCAGGACCGTTAAAATTAACGGACGATCACAAATCGACAAATATCAGGCAGCGGCTCCGGGCTAACGTTAGCCGCGTTAGCTTAACGGCTTCGCTCAGCCCGTTTGCCGTTAACACAACTCGATGTTAGCGTTACCTGACAGCCGGGTTGACTCCCGATAATTTCCCGTTCACTCTCCGTATACCGGCCATTGTAATTGTTGTCAAAGTTCACACAATTTCCGTTTTTAAACCGATGTATTTTCAGGCTGAATAGCTACATCTCCTCCTCCATCACCCTGGAGAACGTCCACACAAGATAGCAACGCAACGGAGCGAACCATTTGGTATTTAGGGGAGTCCAGAATACCATTACGATATTTTTAGATGTAAAATCGAATACATACACGACAAATTATTAATATTTCTAAAGCATTTTTATATGTATAGCATCATATAACATATTGGCCGAATTAAACGATTAACAAATGTGAATGTATCTGAATTTGCCAGACGGTTTTCACCCCCCATTTCTCGCTGTAGTCCTGCCTTGTTTTGGGCCATTTGACAGCAGCGGAGGGAGATGGTGCAATCCCTCAGTAATCTCAGCTGTTGTGTGAGCAGGGGGAACTCCTCCACATACTGTATTTACATCTGTGCAACTATCACAGCACATCTGTGCGCTACCAGTGATAAATGCATGTTGATTTAAATGTAATGACATTTTAATCAAATCAAAAAAATGGGTCATCAGTGTTGATGTTCCACGCTCAGCTGGTCATTGGGCCACATTTTATCTGGCATTTTCTGGCTTTTCCTGTTTTTTTGGCAAATTATCTGCATTGTGGCTGATTCAGCAATAAGTGCAAAGAAGAAAACAATCACAGGATGCCTCTCCTGTGCAGAGCGCAGCGGCTTGATAGAGTCAGGTGGGAAAAGGAAATTGAGCTAGGTCAGCTGATGAGGCAACTTACCATTTACTCTGGCCTGCATTGCAGGGACATGACTGGCTTCACACAGTCACACTGTTCGCTGACTGTATTTGAGATCAACCAGCCGGTAACCATTAAGGTGGATGTGGTTTTTGCTTGAGGTGAGCGGCAGGCTCGGGGTTAGGCCTGCAGTGGTTGTGGCTTGCGTTAAGGGTTAGTCTCAGGGGAAGGAAGACAATGAAATGAGTCGCTAAAGCAACTTTACGTGACAAAAAAGAGATAGAGAGAGAGAGAACCTTGGTTTAAAGTGCTTTAAGGTTTAAGTAATGCTTTTTTGTGAGTAAAGCAAAGCTCGTGAGTTGAGGAAGTTCATCTAAGCATGACAGAAGCACAAAAAGACGCACAAGCACAAGTGGTTGGGTCGTTCCAAGTCGTGCTGTGGAATTCACTTCCTCGTCAATAAAACTGCAGGTGACATGTGAGATGTTGTAAGCAGGAAGCATCTTAGGGTTTTTTTTTTTCCTGCCCATTATCTTGTTTGTTGAGGAGCCAGAGAATCCAGTTTCAGGTTATCTTGAGCCGACAAGCATCTCAGACACCTGCAGAGACATGTCGCACAGTGAGTAATTGTGTTTCTAAAATGTATACTTTCAAGACTTATTCAGTGAATTTAAGGTTGCAAAACATGATTACATTTATTGACGAGTGTGTTGTTTGGCAGAAGGCACAACTAACACGAGCCAGAGGATGCTGGTCTTATCCGCAGCGGAGGAATGGCTCTCATTCAAGTCTCTGCTGCAGGATCACTCTGAGAGGAAACATGTCCAGTTTAGTCTGGGATCAAGTCAAGTCTGTGACCTGGCGGTGGACGGTCACTCCATCAGCTTGCGCTGTGCGGATTTAGAGGAGGACGTGACGGAGGAGGGCATCAGCCGGGCGGTAGACGGCTGCTTTAAATCCTGCACAGACGGAATCGTTACGTTCCTGCTGCTGATCCAAGGTGGACGTTACGCAAAGAGGCAAAGAAGAATGGTGGAGACGCTGCAGGCTCACTTTGGAGCGGAGGCTTTAAAGTACCTGGTGGTGCTCTCTCTGGAGGATGGAGAGGTCGCCGACACGCTGGAGGACGCCCTCCTGGAGCTGATCAACGCGTGCGAGGGGAGATACTGCCGCGTCACGTCGTCCAACGCCACGGACAAACTTCAAGCGCTGTTCGAGATGGTCGACTACATGCTGGCCGAAAACGGCGCGACGGGCTACACGGACGCAGCGCTGACCGAGGCGAGGAAGAGGAGCGCGGAAGACTCGGCCGTGATGATGCTGAAGCTGAAGATGCGGGAGGCCGAGGAGAAGGAGCAGGCCTTCAAGCGGCTGGCGCAGGAGCAGGAGGAGAGGAGGGCGAAGGAGATGAAGGGGCTGAGGAAGAAGCACGCCGAGGAAAGAGAGAGGGAGGCGGCTGAATGCAAGCAGTACGAGGCAAAACGAGAGAGCCTGGAGGAAGCTGTGACGAGCCACAGAGCCATGTGGCAGCTCCACGTCAGAGTCGCTGATGGTAAGATGCGCTTTTTGTTTCTGTTTTAAATCAAGAGTTAGTTGAGATGGGAGACACACGCATCTCTTGAGATATTCTGGATCAACTTTTATTTCATGCTTCTGATGAGAGTTAGTTAACTGCACACTTCTCCCACTAGGGGGTGATAGAGTTACACACCATCTGCAGCAGGGCCGCCAGAGACTTTACTTTAGAGGGCCAACACTGATCGTTGATAGTGGAGCTGTTGTCTGGCATCAAAATATTTGTCTCTCCTGTGTTTATGGTGTAAGAACAGGTGAAGGAAATGTTTATCTTTGGAAGTTCCTTATTTTTTTTTTTTCATGCACAAATTGGCAGTCCGGCTGCGGTGCTCAGATTACGGAAAGAAACTAATTAGGTATGCTCCTGCAAGCCTATTTAAAGAGCATTTTATCTCACAATGTTTTTTGTTTGTGTGTGTAATGTTTGCTAGAAACATCTGGCAGGGCAACTTTGACCCACGGGCCCCACTTTGGGCAGCACTGATCTACAGTGTACGACATCTAATGTCTATGACATCTTTTAACCCCAACAAGGCACATGAAGTGTTTCAGAGATGACCAGATTTTTATTTTATCCACAACCAAAACACAGGAACTGTGTCTGTGTGCTTTCTAACATCCGGTTTCTTTTCCTTTTGTGCTTTTAGATGACGACACAAAGAAGGTGTCCGTCGTCCTGTTGGGTCTCTCCGGCAGCGGGAAGACTTCTGCTCTAAATCTGATTCTGGACAGAGCAGGTAATCAATACTCCGCCAGTGGCTCTGATCCTGAACCCCCTCAGCCCACCGTGTCTTGTGAGAGAAAGGAGGTGTTTGCAGCGGGGAAGCCACTCGTCCTGGTGGACACCCCCGAGCTGTGGGACGAGGACGGGGTGGAGAATCTGGAGCAGGTCAAGGACTGCTTGGCTCTGTCCTTACCCGGACCTCACGTCTTCCTGCTG
>OMLP01014543.1:32336-53789 GCA_900302685.1 Spondyliosoma cantharus
CTGGTGCTCCAGGTGGGGCGCTTCACCCAGGGCGAGTGCGAGATGCTCGGGCGTCTGCAGAAGGTCTTCGGACGAGACTTCGCAGAGCACGCCGTCGTCCTCTTCGTCCGCCTTGACCGCGACCGGCGCGGGCCTCAGAGCATCGACGACTACGTGACCGGAGCACATGCCACCCTGCAGGGCCTCATCCAGAAGTGCGGGAGCCGTTACTATGAGCTGAATCTAACAAAGTCCCAGAACGCTCTGAGCTACCCTCAGGTGAAAGACCTGCTCTCTGGGATAAAAAAACTGGTGGCTTCACACGGAGGCCGCGCCCTCTCGGTGAGGAGGTTTTCTGTAAAAGAGCTGCAGGAGAGGAAGAAAATGATAGAGGAGGGGAAGGAGGGGGCTTTAGAAGGGAACTACTTATTAAGGGATGCTTGATTTTTTTGTACTCACAGGCAGCGGGTGACTACAATAAATGCAATAAACACAACACGCCTGTGATTAATATCATTAGTATCATATGTGCTGTACATGGGAAGTTCTTAGCGCTGGATTTATTAGTTTTGTATCTTTTTTTTACAAATCAATCGCCAGAATACATGTCGAAATTGTACTTTTCTTAATGTTGCAACGATAAAAAAACATCAGTGGTGGTTTTGGGGAGTTTCCCGATGGACCAGGAGAAGAAGAGCGGACGACGTCGGGGATTATTCATGTCTGTTTATCTGTGCAGCACAGAGGGGAGGAGAAGAAGGAGCACAGCTGCAGACTTTATTTACTTTTGGACGCTGCTGCTGGATCTTATCCGACAAGTTCACGAGATAAGCGCGCTGATCTCTGCCTAAAAGATGGACTCTGCTGCCAGCCGCAGCTAAAAACAAGACTGATGCACAACTTTGTTTGGATTTCATTGCAGCAGATATTGTGTAACTCTTACGTTTTTTTTATTTTTTTGCAGTTCGCTCCGTAACTGTTTATCTTTTTAGGGAACCCTTCGTGCCGACTTTTCGTCCCTGCAGATTTATCTTTGCTCTCGTTCCCGATGTTTATCGCTCAAGATGCTGAAGAAAGAACTCAAGACAACCGTGACGCCTGAATGTGATCGACTGTATTTTTTTTATTGATTTCTTTATAAAGTGAGTTGGTGAAACGATGTGAAATGTATTATTATGGCTAATCAGAACAAAGAAAACATACGCCGCAAACACTTTTAATACACAAGAAGAATAACACGAGTCAGTAGGTTTGAAGCAGTTGTGTGGCAGAAACATGGCCGCGGGTAAAAGCCTGCTCTCCTTTATTTAACTGCTTGGTTCCGGCGCCTCGGTGGTCTGTGAGCCCACGATGCCGTCGATCCACTCGGTGTAGTGCGAGATGACGGTGTAAATTCCAGGCTTTTTCAACTGGCCGCACTTTCTCCCTCCATTGGAAGTGATGCCCACCACGATGCCGTTGTAGAGCAGAGGACCGCCAGAGTCGCCCTGAGAGACGACAGAGACACGAGCTGAACAGGAAGCAGCGGTAAACCTACGCAGACCTGATAAAGAGCAGCGGTGACTCCCGTTGGCAGGAAGAGACGAATGACAGTGAAAGGTCGCTGACAGTTAAAACTGTGTTGCAAGATCTACAGCCGGCTCTGTGAGGCTCTGCAGCCGAGCTACATGCTAACGTCAGCAAGCTAATAAGTTTAATGACTTAGTTTAAGTAAATTAGTTTCAAGAAGTTTCAAGTTTGCGAGCAAAACTTGCAACAAATGGCAGAAGTTTATAAAAAGTTCACATGGTTCGCTTTGAAATACCCAAAGCTGCCCTTCAGAGCACTGTGTTCGTGTGCTCTGATGAAACATCAATTCAATATCTGTTTTCCAGAGATTATGAGATAATTTGAACTGTTATCGCAAGAAAGCAAACGAAATAAATATGATATCAAGGTTACCGCATTAAAAATATAAATAAATGGCAAATAGAAATATTATCTAAAGCTTCAAGCACAGAAAACAGAAGAAAAAACTAAATGTGCTTAGCTTATGGTCGTCATAACTTCATGTTGTACATCCCATTTAAAAAAAAAAAACATGCAAACATTCATAAATCAGTGGAAGAGAAGGAACTCAGGCTTACGTCACAAGTGTCTTCTTTCTTTTGAGGTTTGTCGCAGGGGTCTGCACAGACTTTATGAGCACACATCATGTTGCTGGTGAACTTTCGGCCAAAGTAGTCAGAGCGTCTGCACCGCTGCCAGCTGACGATCTCCAGGACCACCTCCTTCAGCTTATCCGGCCTGGACCCCAGGTTATCCAGGGATCCCCAGCCGGCCGTTTCCACCTCTGCATCTGTGTCGGGGTTTGTGCCGCCTGTCCGCAGGTACTCCACCGCTTGAACAGCTTCAGTGCCGTTAAATGGACGATCCAGCTGCACAAGGAATAAATCAATCGCACATTATTTGACTCCATCTCTAGATTTTAGGCTTCTGTTGTTTGGTTGTTCCAACAACGTAACACATTTATACAAAATGCACACTTACCTTAATTAAAGCAATGTCGTTATCATAATTAATGTGGCTGAAGTCTGGGTGATTGTGCAGCTCCAAAATATCGAATGTCTGCTTCGTCTCCTCAGGTTCGCTCAGAGAATGAACACCCAGCACCACTTTCCTGCCATTTGGCCTGTGGAAATAAAACAAAAAATCACAATTATAAATATTATTGCCAGTGAAACCCACAAACAAAATCTTATTCTAATTAAATTTCCACAGAACTACACTCATAACGATCAGGAGACGGTTGCCTCACCCTGTTGGCAGACAGTGCACTGCAGTCATCACCCACTGATCTGCAATCACAAACCCTCCACACTCGTGTTTCATGTTCTCTCCTTCTGGCACCTGGATGGAGGCCATGTAGGGCCGAGAGTGCGGCGCTGCCTCTCTGCCACCGATTATAGCCTCACCTAGGTGTGAGCAGAAGAAGAATACGCTGCTTTAACATCTCTGGCTGCAAACAGTAGCACACACAAAGAGCAAACACAGCAGGAACAAGACAGTACGAATCGTGAACTCACTGCGCGAAACGAGGGCACAAACAAAAACGGCGGCCGCCACCAGAACATCTCTCTCTGACACCATGATGCCGGTTTAACAAAAACCTAAAACCGGCCGCGGCGTTTTAAAGACTCCCACTTGAAAGAGAGGAAACATAAATCAAGCAGATATGGTGCAAGACACGAGTGGGAGTCTGGCAGTCCTCCCGCTCCCCCGTTTCCTGGGGACGAAAAACAAGAAACCCAAACAGCATGTTCCCTTTTACCACTTTCCTCTTACGTCTATAAATTAGTTGACGATTATTCTTCTTTGCTAACTTCTGTTGCTTCTCCCTCACATCTGGACGAAGTTATAAAAACAGAAATATACACACGGTCCTTCACAACACGTTTAATTACAAAGTGTTCATGTGTACTGACAGAAGCAGAAAAGATGCAGAAACTTTCACTTTCTGATGTCATTTCATGTTACATAATGCTGATTTAGACGTACTTTGCAATTACAGCAGCTCATAAGACATTACACCAGCGATAACGCTGTGTCTTGCATTGTTTGTTACGTTGTGTTATTATTTCCAGTGTGTGTGTGTGAGGGCTGAGTGGAGGGCAGTGGGTATGGCATCCTCCGTGGGCCTTTTACTTCTGAATGCAAACTGCAAACAGTTTCAATTCGACAGAAAATGTAAATACTGTATGTAGAATCAAAGCAAACGCTGTGGAAGTCTGTCTGGTCCGGCCCATTCATCAAAAAAAAAACCCTGACATGACTTCTTCATCTGTTATCTGCAAACACGCGGGGCCGGTGCGGAGGCGGCACACGCTGCAGCCGATGTAAAGGAATTCCTCCCTCGTCTTCAGCACCTTCTGATAAAGAGAAAAAAAAGCCCAGACATGAGCAGAACCAGACAGCAGACGTTAGCCCCTCCAGGCTTCATTAGAAAGGTGACAAAAGATGGAAAACTTATTACAAAAAAGGAAACCCCGCAAAACACCCAGAGAGGGAACCTCACACAGATTCACATCACACTCACGATGCTGACACGCTTTCACCAATTTTGCAACTTTTTCTAATTATCCTTCAAAGATTACGCAACGACTGCCAACATGTCTCTTTCTCAGAAGCACAGCTCAGGTCAGGATGTCACTTGCCTGAGGGTTTTATACGCAGCGTCTAAGTGCTCACAGCGGTAAAGACTATAATTGTAGTGTCGTGAACAATTCCCTCTATGTCTTGAATTAAATATTACACCCTTACTTCCACCTGTCTTTACCTTTTTGTCTTTTAACTTGGCACCAGTTTGATGTTACTTGTCCAGACAAACAGTTTTTTTTCTCTCTCTCTCTGCTTCCAGAGCGACTCTGAGAAACGTTTGTTTAACTGAACCTTCCTCGGCTCCTCGGCTGCTGTTTGGACAGAATAATCCTGTTGTGAACTTGTGAAGAAATATTGCCCTCGGTCTGGGAAATCTTCCGTTTGGCTGATTGTGTTTGGGGTGGAGGTGCAGCGCAGGGGAAGAGAGGTCTTTCCAGGAGATTTAGAACTCAAATATTTCATCCAGCGTCGGTTTGTTTCAGCAAAAGCGTCCGCTGCACCGGGTGATTACTGAATATTGGTGCTCTTGTCAACCTTGATTTATTTCTTTTTAAGTGCCACCGCATTGCGCAGCTTGTTCCAGCAGATACACGAAAGAAGCCTCTGTGCTGCTTTGTACCGTAAACCCGTGTTGTAGCTGTGCGGCCCACATCAGTAATTAAGCGTGAGAAATTACACGAACACTCGCACCATACACAATATTTTTAGACTCCGAGTTCCCGGTGGGTTCGGAGACCGTCGTGTAATCGAAAGCTCCCTCGCGCAGAGGAACAAATGGAAAAGTTTAGCTGCTGCACCTTCATCTGACCTGATCGGATTTATGACCTTCATCTGTCATAAATCAGATTTTGTCGCAGTGATTCGTTGCCAGCTGTTAGATTTTATTATTAAACATTTGCCACCGAATTCTCTAATTCCTGCTATTTTTCTTGTTTCTTCTCGTGCTCCTGTAACTTGACACAAAGGAACTGCAGAAATAAGTCAGCACAAACACAAGATGTGCTTCAGTTTGACTGCATTTTAGTCACGTCAGAAAATAATAATAAAAAAAAAAAAAAAACTGCGGCAAAATGTACGTTTGATTGGTTGTTTCTCATGTTGAAATCAGAAACAAAACGTCACGTCCACGCTTCATTTTAGTTCATTTTCAGATTTTAGTTCAATTTCCTACAAGGTTTATTATAAAAATAGATAGGCTAAACAAAACACACAAGAAAAAACAGGTTTATTTGTTGAATTTTTAAGCAGTTATATGTAAATATAGCGTTTAATAAATGTTGAATTGTTTCTCTTTTTGGAGACAAATTCAAACCCTTTGCACAGTCAGTTGACCTGCTGTGTGTTGGCTAACAGACCTCTATAATATACTATAATTGGAGCAATTGAACGCTGTGTTTTCAGCAAAATGATCAACAAATCACATCGCTCTTTCCAGGTCACCTCGATTATTTTACTCCCTGTAAAGTAAAGCGCTGCAGACGTCACTTTTGTATTGCGTGCCAGCCAGATAACAGATGGTTTTTACGGTGTTCTGTTCATCTGCGCGGTCGTTGGTAGATTACCTTACAGTGTATTTTGCCAGTGGAGCCTGTTTTATTTCTGACACAGAGACATGAAGCAGAGCAGGCTCTAACTGTAGAGCTGCACTGTCCTCTGCAGGTACAAACCAGTACTGCTAGAAAATGTGAACATTGCAGAAAAAACAAACAAACAAGCTCCTCAGGGTTAATGAAAAAAGTCTTCCTGCTACCTTAACATGTAACATTCTCACATTTCAAGCGAGAGAATGTCAAACAAATGTCCTGTCCTGTAGTCAGAGCGCTACAGTCTATCGATTGAAAAGCCACTTTAGCGTCATTATGCGTGTTTACTCAGAAATGGACCGATTATGAACATTAAAGTTGCACAAACGCTTACTAAGCGCTTCCTTCCCTAATCTCTCAGGGGTTTGACCTCGCGCCCATCGCGCGGTCGCATTACTGTAAAGCGGGGGAAATAATACCTGCTATCTCTTTATAACATTTTCCAAACTCCTCGCCAATTAAGTCGTGACTCACGCGCTCGCAATTACAAGTTAGGGAAGAAGATAATAGCCAGAGATTACAGGTTGAAACTGACAAAAACATCTGTATCCACCGAGATAATGAGGAGTTCATTTAGCTGCAGACATTTAAAGCAAATGAATGAGTTTATGAATATATTGTGTGTTTAGATTGTGATATTTTTCACCCATGCACAGCTGATTTACACACGTCTAATGTAAAGAATGACCTGCTTCCTGTTTCTCCATCAGACTTTTGATTGGCACCTGAGCATTGTTGTTGTTGCCACGGAGACGAGTTACAACTGCGACTGTAGCCCGGAGCACCAGAGCCCACCCAGCCAGGTATGCAACATGTGTGTGTGTGTGTGTGTGTGTGTGCGTGTGTGTTACACGTGTTCATGTGTGTGTGTGTACCCGTGCAGTCATCCATATCTGTTCATCCGTGTGTGTGTGGTCTGGCACCGCACCAGTTATCAGACGTGAGTTAACAGAGTCATTTTCCACTTTATGTTCTCTAAATGTTTCATTATTCTCTCTCTCTCTCTCTTTCTCTGTGTCTCTCCTCCCTCGCTCGCTCATTCCAGCCTCCTGACTTTTCATTCTCAGACGCTGAGTCAGCGAGGCCTGTCAGTCTGCCTGGCAGGCCTTCTATCCGTCAATCAATCATTCGCTTCGTCTGTCTTTTCATTATTCGTGCAGTTTGTCTGTCTGTTTATGTCCTTGATCTTCTCCTTGTCTCAACCTGTTCCTGTCTTTTTTCTTTTTTTTAAAACTATTATCTTAGTGAATTTTAAAGATGCAACAGTTTCACACTGACAGGTCTTTTAATACAAGGCCTAAGAAGTCTGCAGGGCTGCAGGGCTGCAGGTCCTCCCCTTTCGTAGATAACAATATTTAAAAGCCGCTGACCTCGTGTGCACGTCTCATTCTTACAACTTCACTGCGATATCTTGCTGAAGCAACCAAATTAAAGAGCAGATCGTCTCGTGGAAGCATTAAAAGTGACGCGGCATCGTGCATCCTCGCATTCGTTGCGCTCAAGATTTTCTCAAAATTGTCTAAATGCACAAAAAAAATGCACATTTTTTCAATTTCACATCATTTCTTCAGCCTCCCTGCGCCCTCCTTGTTATAATGAAAGTTAAGCGATCGTATTTAAAGTCTTAAAGTCTGATATTAAATGTACTTAAGTATAATCTCCTCGCGATAAAGTATTAAAAAGGGCAAGTAAAACTAAATTAAGCACAGTAGTTGACTGAATATACTTAGTTACCTTCCATCACTGCTCGTTTATCATGTTTTTAACAGTTGTAATATTTTAATATCACAACAATAAAACACAAAAGGCTGTGATATGTTTATGCAGAAGTACCCACAACTCAATCGTCATAACACGATATTCAGATTGGGCCGTTCTAACTGTTACTCATCTTAACGTGACTCACTTCATGCGATTTAAAGAAGTCGGTGAGTCACCGCTGCGTCAGTCACACATAAACACACATTCGGGTGATGTGTTGAAAAGTTTAAAGAAATAATTCTGACAGACATGAACACCACTCAAAATAATGCAGTTACCAAAAAAACAGGGGCGGTAAATAAACCTTCACCGGCACCAAAACAAACTCAGCTGGATTTCTGCATCGAAGGCATCACAAACTACATGTCGTCTCAAAAATGACCATAAATTTCGATCAACAGGAATATTGTAGACTTCTATCATAGTTTTTGGCACTGATTGTGAGACAGTGGGCCTCTGGGCACAGACATGTAAAAAAAAAAAAAAAAGGAGCAATACACCCAAACTAAAAGAGACACGATACAGCTGCAGGCTGTGGCTTTGTAGTTCTGTTGTGTCTCAGCTGCTGATATTCACCTGAACATCAGTGTTGTATTCATGCTGCAGATGAGGAGACTCATTACATTCAATAAAAAAAAGGGAAAAATCACAACCAGGACGTAGTTCTGACTGAGCTTTGTGACTTATAGTAACAGTTTCTGCAAAACAACAGATGAGTTCAAACTGAATGTTTCCTCGCGATGCAACTTTACGCTTACCAGTTCTCTCTCTCTCTCTCTCTCGTCACAACGCTGCGCTTAAACTCGGGGTAGTTTTACAAACCAGAACCACTTGGTTAGGGTTAGGACTACATCGTGGTTCGAGCCTCGAATACCTGTTTTGCAGATTGTCCAACTTCCCATGGCAACAGCTGGTTCTGGACGCCACAGAATCAGCTGGAAATGAACCCAGGTGACTCTCACGCGAACAGATGTGACCAGATGTTTCGGTAGGGGCAAGAGGTGTACTGGGGTTGTCTGCCAAACAAAGCTTTATCAATTAAAGCGGTGTTATGAGGAGAGTTCAGCGAATAAAGACGCCTGGTGCTCCATTTAAAAGCTGCAGCAACAGAAATCATCATTAAACGATGTGACAGTCTGAATCTCATTAAAAATCCAGGACTCACCACCTCAGCCTGCGTCTCTCTTGTCGAGTCGAGTGGTGGTCTTGTGCTCGGTGCTGGCGTTGCTCCAGAGGAGGGGGATTACTGTTAAACGGGTATAATCTCTACTGTTTCCTCCATCAGTCCAGGCCCATCTGATGGGAGCTGGTGTTTAGGAGGGGCTCCACAGGACGAGATGCTCTTTAACTGTAATCTCTCTAATCTCTCGTCTTACTTCAGGCCGGGGTCCCACAGACCTGCCGTCCTCACACTCATATTTCTCCCAAAGCCATTTGGAAAACACGACAGCCTGTATTTTCACTTTGGAAAACACAGGCACTCTTGAAAGGTGTGTGTATGTGTTTTTTTTTGTTCAAGTGGGAAACCATAAAACATAATTATTGTGCTTTAAACCATAATCTACTGTGTATTTCAGGGAAGAGTGGTGATGAATCTTCATGTAATGAGTTTGGAAACACATCAAACCGTAAATGTGCGTTTTTTTACTTCTTTTTCTGGATATTGTCTTTTCTCTATTTTGTTAGAATAATCAAAGGTTACACATCAGTTTTTACTGTGTGAGAAATAAATAACATTTTAAAACAAGAAGAAGGGAACCGGACACTTAAATGCACAGTGTGTCATATCTGTCACTCGCGGTCCTTCAGTCAAATAAAACACAACATGTGTGCCGAGTGTTTGTGGAGAAAAAGCAGATTTATCTTCACTCCTGTTTATTAACCTGACTGCAGCAGTGATACGCAGATGTGACCTCCATCGTCGTTATGTTCTGTAAAGTCCACTGCTGACCGGAGCTGGAGGGGAAATGGACTTTACTTCATAGATGCAACATTACAGGGAGAAGAGGAAGTTTATAGACGAGGTAGGTGAGTTTAATTCACGTAAGATTTAATCCTGTTTGCAGACGTCCTCACTCTCCGACTCTCTCCTGGAAGTTCAGCCCGTCATCATCAATCAAAATGCACAAAAAGGTCGCCTGTGTGAGCAGCTAATTAAGGCACATATTTACATTTCTTGCTAGGTGGCGACATCTAGTGGCAGTGCTGATTGTAACGGCAGCAAAGGAGGATGTTTTCCTAAACCTAACCCGGTACTTTTCAAGCCTAAACCTAACCAAACAGCAAGCATGCGTCGAAAGGTTGAGTCTGCTTGTCACTGGTTCACTCCAAAGGTCATCTGTTGTTTTAGGAGTGACTGACAATCGACCCACTTAATCTTTAAAAAATGAGGAGGAGAAGTTATAGTGACAGGCGACCACATTAAATGTTACCTTGAATAAAGTTGTGAACCTCTTTGGGAGTACACAACTCAACCAAATATACAACAAAGGTCTATTAGTTCTGAGATATTTGAATGCGGAAATCCTAAATACATCTTCACGTTTCCATGTGGGAACATGAGCAAAAGTATTTTCCGTCTTCAATGCAAACATTACATTTCCATCTCTGTCACATGTATGGCATTTAAAAAAAAGATTTGCATGCTTCATGTGAGTCCAAGAACACATGATGAAAAATTTAGTTCATACATGTAGTTTCATCCCTTTACATTTAAGGTACGTCTGCGTGCACATGTGTGAGTTTCCCATCAGCCGGCGAATCCTGATAATCTGACATTAATCTGAAATTTGTGTGAACGCGTCTTCCTGCGTTATCACATGTCAACAGCGTGTCAGCTATTCCAGACAGATTATTCGAGCAACTGTGTGACTCCACAAGTTTGAATGTGTGTGAAATCCATTAGCCTCTTTTCTCATGAATGGTAACGACGTGTAAAAGCATCCGTCTACTATTGGTTTATTCCATTTTTCCCATTAAACGTGTGTGAAAATGTGTGCCGAGTGTGAGTGCGTCAAAGCCTCCTTGTTTCCCAGGCGAACGCTGAATCCTGTAAATCTGACATTTCTCTTCCTGGTGGTGGTCCCAGGAGGATCTCGGGGAGATTCCACCTTTCCCACATCGCTCCTTGATCCACCTGACTCCTCCTCGCCTCGCCCATAAGCCTGCCTTTTGTCCCCATCTGCGCACAGCGCTCAGTTTGTTTGTACATCCAGAGAGCAGGGTGAGAACGAGCGACAGTCCCACAAACCTGAAAAAACTGGCTGCCCGTGTTCCCACAATGAGCCAATTCAGAACACGTGTAAAGAAATTAAGACAATATGTGTCTGTAATTACGTCTGGGAGTAAAAAATGAAGCCGTGAATCAACAGCAGACATCACAAAGAGATGTTACAGCGATATCAAGGTCCGAAATCTGACTTGGGAAAAAGAAAAAAGGTTGGAAAAGAGAAACTTTGTGAAAAGGAACGACTGTTATTCTGCCATACAATTCAAACTTCCACAGACCCAAATACAAATTCTACACCAAAACAAAAAAAGACATTAATATATTCAGTGTTTTCTGTTGAATAATGCTGACGGGGTCAAATTAAAGGGAAAAAACCCTGAATTTATGAGCGGAGAAACATCAAATGCAGACGGTTTGATGTGTGTTTTTCCTTCTATCTGATCTCAATAAGAGTATCTGATTAAATGAAGGTTGTCCGTATAAACGATGGAGTATCTCCACAGACTCCTTAAGCATCACTTCTTGAAGCGGAAGAATATAGCGTGAGAGAAATCGGTATTGGGGGTCGACTGGAAGTGTTGGACGGGTCAGTTGACTTTCTGAGTCACTCACACAGTTATTTTCAACCCAAAGTATGATCTTAAAACCTCAACCTAACCAAACCACAACCTTTTGACAACGTTTGTCAGCCTTATTTTAAAAAGCAAGCAAGATGGAGTGATACAAACAAACGTAAAATAAATAAAAGTTGACGAATTATGATATTTCCAAATATAACAGCAGTAGAGAAACGATGAAACATTCTGTACAGGCTCGTCTTTGGATTAAAAAAAAAATGCTTTTAGTCACGTGAAAAATACTAATTTTCCACACATGCTATTTTAGCTGAAGGTGGCAGAAATGAATGTAAAGTTTTTGGGTATTGGATCGGTTTGTATGACTTTGGAGGACTGAAAAAAGGAGAAGACTAATTAAAGAGAAATATATCAATAGCGTGGGGATGAGAGAGAGGACAGAACGAGTGGGACGCGGCAGAAAGAGAAAGAAAAAAGGAGGGAAACAAAGAGAAGATTTGCATACAGACAAAGAGAGCGAGAGGGAGCGAGAGAAAGACCTGCGACCGAGAGCCTCGTCTCAACATGTCATGAAAGTGAGGTTTTTCAGACGCTGTAATTTACACAGATTCAGATTCAGATCACTTTGGCAGAATGTCGGACCACCTGCACTCCAGCTCATGTGAGCAACTTCCAAAACTCCTGAGAGGACAGAAAGATCCGAGGCCAAAAACCAAAAAAAAAGAGAAAAAAAAAGAAAAGCAAACGTCTCACAGTGCCGCTCTGACAGTCTGACACCTCCAGTGTGTTTGGACGAACATGTGTGTGTCTCAGCCTCGAGGGATTCAGGCGGTTTAAAGCTGCTGTCACTGGAGATGAATCTATTGGAAGCTGTCAATGCTTTAATTGTGGCGAGACTCTGGTTCTTCCCTCCTCCGAGTGTCTTCGCCTCCCTTTTTACTCAGTTTTTGGGTTTTAGCATTTTAAGATGTTGTGCGTTTAAGGGGCAGATTAGAGGCGAGATAAAGTCCTCAGGTGGATTTGAAAGCAGAATGATTTATGGCTCGAACGTCTGCCAAGTTTCTTAAGTAATATGAATACACATTATATCATGTTGGTGTTATCTTACAATAGAAGACACTTTGTATAAGCTGCTATCCGCTGTTAATAATGGTGATTTATGGAGGCCCTGAGGTGCGACGGGCGCTGAGGTTGGAAACACAACGAAGTGATCGAACAAAGATGAGATAAACGGAAAATAAACTATAAAATGGGCCGAGCCAGAGAATCCCAGCCCACATATTTGAGGGTCGCTGCCAAACTTTTCTCTAGGGTGCCCTTGAATGCATCGCGACCACCCGGTGCCCCTTTATCTTCTTTGGCCCCTGACCCTCAAACATCCCGAGTCCGCCACTGCTTCAGCGGCACAGTCATCTCGCTTCCAGTTCCATCCTGATTCTTCCTCTCCTCTCCATCACCTGAAGCATTACAGTATGTGAGCTGTCATTGTTGCAGTAAGGCCTTGTTTACTGTAAATGGTTGGGATCAGTGTCCTCTTGCAGAAGGAAACATTTGGACACGTGATGACACGACAAAATCAGTGTGTGTGTGTGTGTGTGTGTGTGTGTGTGCTCTGTTAAAATGTAGACCCGCAAGACCAAATCCCTTTTGAATGGCCCTTTTTTTTTTTACCAGGCATCCTCAAATACTTTGAGCTGATTCCTGGGTATTTTTGTCTGTACTCGAATGTGCTGTTTCATTGTCTGTCATGTAAAACACCTGATAAATTACTCTAATTGACTGGTACAACTGCAGTCTGACCTGCTGAGTGTGTGAGAATCGATGGATCTTTATCGGGGACGACTCCACCAGTTTCAAAAAGGAGTCCGATTGTGTGTAAGCTTATGAGAAAATGACCTGTCATCAGTTCACAGTTTCCTGATGAGTTTATGGTCTCGATCGCTAGTTTCAAGTCTTCTTCAACACAGCATGATGTTCATTTACTAAAATAGACGATAAAGCAGGGTGTGCTTTAGGGAATGTCGTCGAGTTCTTAGTCAACCTTGTCCCTCCTGGCTCCAAAACACAGAAATGGCTACGACCGTGATGCCATCAAACCAGATGGGCTGAGAGTATAAGGGACACTGATGAGGAAGGACTGTCAGTGTCCTCCTGTACAAATCTGTCAACTCTCTAATAATCCCGTAAAATACCCTCAAAACGATCTTCAAAACAAACAGTAAAATCGCTCATTCTCAGCAGGACAGGTGCTGTTTCAGATCCCACTGGGACGAGGACCAGCTCGACGCCGTCACCGTCACACCTGGTCCGTTTCGCGGGACGCGACATCCGCGGCTCCTTTTACAAAGACCCCCCCTCACTCGTACAGTTTGACCGGCGCCGATGTTGACAGTGTGTGTTTGATGTGCGGGCTGTGACGGGCCTCCTCCCTTTGAAGCCGCGGACGTGGGACAATCAGGGGAGCGAGGAAATAGCGGAGGGTCACTCGCAGGCGCTGACCCTTCCAACCATTTTCACACATGATGGAGTCTCACTCAGCGGGGGAAGACGCCGACTAAATCTTCGGACGTAGGTAGACCCGCGCTGCTGATCTTTGATATATTGTGGGACGAGAGACAGAGGATTAAAATGCTCACGAGAAAATAGTTTAAAATAAACTCAAGGGTATTTTTCTGTTACTGGCAGCTGAAGCGGCACCAGTTCTGATTTGCTCCGTAGTAAATCTGGAACGCGATGCAGGCCGCAACAATCGGCGAGAACCGTTTGCAAATACAGCGGCAAATCACACGCTGCAGACCCAAACAAAATCCGGCTGCCATGTTGGAAGCGGGCTGTCATCCGCCGTGCCCGTTCACGACCGCGGCAATGAAAATAAAAACACAAAGAAATCTGAAGGATCCCTGCTGTCAGTCAGAGGAAAGGCAATCTCTTTCATTTCAAGGAGTGTAAACACCAGGGGACTCTGGGGCTAATTTGTTGAACATAGTTACAGTTGTCAAGGTGAAAAAAAAAAAAAAATCTGCCCCATTTGAAACTCCTCTCGCTGCGCTGTTTACGTTGGAAGTGGTTTCATCGAGTGCCTCGGGCGCGTTATGGCTAGACAGGGCCGATTGTCAATAACTGTCACCCGCAGAGGGGAGGAGGAAACGGGGCCCATCTGCCTTCGCCTGCCGTATAATTAGCACTAAAACAAAACACTTTGTGTTGAAATGCGGAGACTGGAACCCCTGCCAAGCACACATAGCATCGCATGCCCAAAGAAAACATCCATGGGTGGCATGATGGAACATAATCGCCCTTTTCCGACTCATGAGTTATGCTAATGATGCAGATCTAGGACACAAAGGCACTATTACCAGCTAATTAAAAACATTTGAACTATGCCATCCATTCTGTGCTGTTGTCTCCCGGTGTGTGTGGGTTTATGGGACGCACCTTAAAATCCACCTGTTCCCCCCAGGGCCCTGCGCTGATAAAGCCCTCCTGGAAAGGAGGAAAAGCCTGCAATCTAAACTGGTAACAGATATATGTGAATATTAAAATCGCCTGATATTATCCTCCCCTCGCAGAAGAAAAACAATTGCACCATTGTGCTCGGCGCTCACCTGTGTTTTGCTCGGTGGTTTTTTTTTTTACTAATGGGTGTGATAAATGCGCCTCTCTAAATGGCTTCGCTCCCTCGCACACAGCACATCTCTGCCAGATCGTCCTCACAGTTGGACCGGATTCAAAACACAGCCAAGGCTAATTATTAACGAGGACAATTATTTATGCGTATACCTAGCGCTTTGATATTAGTTACTATAATTCGTGTTTTGTTGTTAATCACTTTTGAGGAGTGTTTTGAGCCTGTTCATGATGCACACTTGGTCGTTTTGTATAAAAGGTACAAAGACCTTTGTTTCGCGTCACAAAGGTTGGAGAGCAAATGGAAAATGTGTGCAGACGCAGGAGACGGAGGACGAGTGGGACGGCATCACATGCCGAAGGGTCTTGAGTTGAAGTGTACGAACACAGTTGTTTTGCTGATCTGTTTTTCCTCTCTCTGGCCACGACACTGACACTCTGACGTAATGCTACTTCTATGAAACGCGAGATGTGTGTTGCCGTTGCCTCAGTCGATCGTAAAACGCAACAAACTCCCCCCCCGCGCGGAAGATGGTGCAGATTTTTCCATAGCAGCTTCTAAAAACATTTTGTTCCTCTGACTCGGTTACACAGCGATGAAACATCATAAATGGTTAATCAACATAAACCATGGAGATCAAAGAGCCTCCACCGCCCCCCCTCCAGTCCACAAGATCATAATTAAACTCCTAATCAGCCATAACTCAGGAGGAGAAACAGTGGCAGGATTGTTCAGCAACAACACCACAAGGAATTTAACCCCTTCACACAGACAAATCACCAAAATCCAGACAAAGTAAAACAAATCCCAGCTCGGCTTTTGATTATCGCGACGCCACAAGATGCTCTCTGACAAATTGTTTCAAAGCAAACCACCGAGGAGAACATGTGTGCATGCTAATTATGAGCAACCAAACAATTTGCAAAAAAGGCTCTGAGGTTAGCGATGCCGGGTGGCGCTCTGCAGGTTACACAGATTCCGCTGGGATGCTTTTCTTGTTTAGCTTTCACGGAGAGAGACTTTTTTAGCCGCGGCGGCGACGACGAGGCTCGATGTCGGTCCGTCCGTCGGCCGCTCTGCTAGTTCGGTCCGGACTGAAATATCTCAACGACTGTCGGATGAGTCACTGCGGCATTTTGTGCAATCAATCAGGTTTGGTGATCCTCTGACTTTTCATCCAGAACCAGAACTCAGCGCTAGTTAGCAATCATTAGCATCTCAACAGATTAAAATCAAGACGACAACCATTGACGATGTTAGCATCGTGACCACGTTTAGCATGCCAATATCCACATTTGATTTGTAGGCTCACACATTTTTCTGACGAGAAGTTGGGACATTCCCGACGGTGTTCGTGGTCGTGATGGCCCTCCTCTTCCCATCCCACCACCAGAACCACTTTGATGAGGTAAACCATTACGTTATTTTATCAGACGGGCGGCATCTAATAAAGAAAAACTAATAAATACAGAAACAAGAACAAAAAAAAGTCTCTGGATCCATTACTGACACGGTGCTGTTGCCGGGGTAATTTTTTTTTTCATTTTCACCAAGCTAACCTGTCTACCAACCTACCTGTCTACCCACTTGTCTGTCTGAACCCATCACACCTTGACGAGCCTGTTTGCTCAAGCCTCGTTTGAGCCTGTCAACAAGCACAGGAAACTCCTCCCTGCTTCTCTTTACCCTACTTTTTCTCTCCCCGCTGCACCCCCGCCTCCCCAAACACTGGTTTGATTTATGGGCCTGTCGAGCTACCTGGCCCGGGACGACAGGTTATTTCCATTACTGCTGGGATCCTCTGTAATAAGGGGATCTGATGTAGGGCACAGCATCGGCGGCCAGCTGTCTTGTCCCCGGCTGAGAAACAACAACAGACCTCTGGAGAGCGAAAATATTCATAAACTTATGTTCCAACGCTCGACGCTGCCGGGTCGATCTGTGGTGACACGTGTTTTGAGCTGCGTTTTACTCATCAGAACTTGAATGATGTGACATTTTGTAATCTCGATCTGTAATTTATGTTTGAGTCATAAGATGCAAATCCACCACACACAGCCGCTGACGTAGGCAGGCAGCTGGGGAGCTTGTTCACATTCGCCCAGAAGCTTTGGCTCCTGCACACCGAGATATCAACACCGAAGCCATTTTGAGACGTATCTGAATGTGTGTGTGTGTGTGTCTGTGTGTGTGTGTGAGTGACACCAGAGAAGTGACATCAAACCCGGAGACTCTTCCACGGCTCGTTCGCTGAAGCACCTCGTCTGTCAGCGAGGCAGGGCGGCTCGTTTGAGCGAACGGCCCGTCCTCTTTGATTTCCAGCCCCGTGTTGTTTTTGAATCTCCAGGCCCGACGCTGCATCACTTCCCCTCCACCGCAGACTCAGACAAAAAGTGTCACTCAGCTGTCGTGCCGCCACTGACAAAGGCGAGTTCACAAGTCGTTTGAAAGCTCAGCACCTCTAACAGAAGACGGCATCAAGGGTTTTTTTTTTTTTTACCTTACGTGACTTAGCTAGAGGCTCTTACAATTAAAAAAAAATGTGGCAAAAGTCAAATAGAAGAGCAGATACTTCAGTTTGTGTCGCATATTATCCCTTTAAAAAAAATGCAACACCTCTTTTCATCCTTTGGCAAAAAGGGAGTCAAAGGTGCACTGAACATTTCTGGTCGGACACTAAAGTGAGTTCTGCACAATATTTTGGGTACTTCTGATATTATCCTTACAAACTTCCAACAGCTCTGAAATACGATCATTGCTGGGGAATGTCTCGTCTCTCAGAATCTGCTGCGTGGCCGTTGGCAGCGTTGCCTGGTTCACTTTCATCCATGTCGCTGCCTTTGTCACTACACGCCTTCCCTCCGTCGTATTTTGTTGTTTGGTTGCCGCGCGCTGGAAGCTTCCTCGTGCTTCGTTTTGACCTCACTTGGATCAGAAACAGCTAAACATTTAGTCATGACTTCGCAAAACTCCTCTCTCCAACTCTGACTCGAGTTTCCAGTGTCGTCTTGCTGCCACAACTCACAACCTCTCCAGCAAAACTTCGTCCTCGAACACGTTGCAAAAAAAGGGGTCTCATAATTTAACAAAATGTTGTCGGATGCTTCAGCCTGTCGGTGGCAAAAACAAGCACTTTTAGTGGCCAGCGTCGCCTCGAGGGATTATGTTGGAACCATTACAGCTGTGTCGCCGCTGCCAGCTTGGCAATCTACTGGACGGGCACCAAAACTTTTGTTAAGCATGAGTCATTGACACTCAAGTAATTATAGGGCCCAGGTTTAAATAATACAGGAATTCCCCTTTGAAGCCACCATGTGTAAAATCTGGAAATGTTTTAATCACCCCGGTAGTATCCCCCTATTTGCATGTAGTAGTAGAGGGCATCAAAGACGAAACCTAACCCACCCCGTCTCCCTGAATGACGGTCTGCGACATTATGTAACGCGATGATCGCACGAAGCATAGTTTTGGCTTAAAAGCGGGATCCATGCCCGGTATTGAGCCGGCAGTGTCCAGGGCGAGGCGCAACCACCAGATGATGAAAGCGACAAGGCCTAAAAGTTCATTAGGAAGTGTAAGATGAATTGACAGATGTTTGGCCCACGAGGCTGGAAACTATGCCACACGAAACTTTTCAGCACAGCGCACGCATAAAACACTTGGCTGAGCCGACCGCAGCCCTCGGTGAATCACAGCCGTCTTTAATAATGGGAAGTTGTTTATGAACCTGAAGAGGTAGATGACTTATTATTTTCATCAGGCTGCTGACAGACGTGCTGTCTGCTCTGTCTGGCTGTCGCGCTCTGTCGGTTTGTTTACGGGCAAATTTGTTCTCCGACATTCAATCGGATATTAGAAGTCAATTTAACAACGGGAACATTTGTAAACAGACAATCTGTTTATAACAACCGATTGTTATTATAGGTTAACTGAGCGAATGATTCCTCTTCCGACAGCGGTTTCAGGCACAAGTCACATTCTTAATGCTTGCCTCTTCTTCTTCTTCGACAGAGCCTTTCAGCGCGACCTCAGAGCACCTCTGGGTTGTACGTGTGCTGTAGCTCTCGGTTAGTTCAACTAAGCACATTATAAAAGCAACATTATGTAGTAGTTTGTATTCTGTGCAATCTAGCACCCTCTACTGTTACTCATTGCATCATCTGTAGTTATTACAAATCCCAGATTTTTATGAAGTTAAGTGCCGAGTTAGCGCGAGGGTTTCATATTTAGTAACGGTGCCGCTCAGCATCTGCCGGCGTCATCGGCAGCCTTTTATTGAGCGAAGCTGTCTGAGATGTACTTTTCTGCTGCCTCGTGCTCCGTCACTTTGTCTCTTCTTACCCCTGAAGTCCACTAGATCCGTGTTTGATCCACCAAAGCAGCATTGCCTATCTACTCTCAATCCGGACCCTATCGTAGCAGATACGAAAGGCTTCTATTTCTGATGGAGCAAAACCGTAGCAGAGCCGTTCGACAACGTCTGCTACCAGGTGAATTCCTGGGTTAGCTTCGTCTCTATGCCTTTAATGATTATATCACATAATGCATTAAGACTAGTAATTCTGATATATGTCACCATGCATATAATTAAGATGTTTTGAATTTAGCCTCTTTAAGCTAAAGCTAAAAGTGCCACAGCTACTGGTCTTTATAGATATAGTACAGATTGAGGCCTCGCCCACACGTAGCAAAACGATCTTTTTTTTCTACGTCTTCCTCGGCATCGTTTTCAGAATATTTGCGTCCAGACGCTCCACTGAAAACGACTGAAAACGCTGTAGTTCATATTCCAGGCCTATAGGTGGCGCTTGAAATTTACCAAATTCACCAAAGGCGGAGAAGAAGAGACGGAGCGTGCGCGTTAAGCTTGCGCTCTGTATACAAACAGACGGCAGCAACACAACAAGAAGAGAACGACAACGGCTAGTTCAATGAAAACAGGATCGTTTGTGTGCTGCGACTCACACTTGACTTCAAGGAGAGGAAGTTGCAAGAAACACGAGCACAAGCAGGTCCGCCATTGTTGTTGTTGTTGTTGTTATGAGACGTCGCGTGGTGGGGCGATGACGTCATCGTTTCGAATTCGCCGTCCAGACGACAATGGGATGGCTCCGTTTTCAGATTTTTCCACCCTGAGACCCGTTTTCAAAAAAGCGCGTTTTCAGGCGCTGCGTTTCCAGATTCTGTGTGGACGGTCGGGCAAAACGATGCAATAAAAGTGCGTTTTCACTAAAGAGCGTTTTCGTCTGGACGGGGCCTAAAGGTGCGATTTGTAAGAAAAGGTGATTTTTGAGTCCTAATCCCAATGTGTCAGTATTTGAGGAGTTGGGTGTGAAACACAAAAATCTACTTGTTCAGACGAACAGCACCTTTAAAGTGAGACCTTGCAGGTAACTAAAACCTGAGGGAGGTCTCACAAAGTTAGTCACGGAAAAAGCCGCCGTAACACAATCCTGCCTCTCGACACATCCTCCTCACTTCGTCGCTTGTCAGCGCTCGGCGTGTGGTTTCCACGGTCACCGTCAAAATTCGCGTCTCCATCTTCGAGGACGCGCAGAAGTTTCGATCGAGATTCTGAATGAAACCTTAACCTGTTTACTGTTGCTGCGTGTCAGGATCGCGTCTGCGTGCCAACCCCGAGCGGTGCACCAAGGAATCCGTCTTAATTAATTGGTGCTGGCACATTACAAGACAGTTACACAACGCAGGAGAAAATCAAGAGGGACCTCACATACAGCGCAAGATTTACTGTGTGACGGGAGATGAGACGTAAACACACAAGCATGGCTCGAGATAAGGAAGTTTTGTTTTTTTGACCGGCAATAAGAAAATTCTGTTGGTAATTATACACGAGTGCATTATTACGTCACAAGCAAGCGTCTGCAATATGCAAATATATGCACGTACCTGTAAAGTAGAGCAGCTTTTGGAAAAATTTGAAGATTTCAGCGATGACACTCAATATTAGATAAAATCAATTACTTGAACTCACTTTTGTAATTGTATACACATCCTGGGACACAATTTTAACTCGTACTACCTCTTATCTAGTCTTGAACACATCTTTTTTGTTTATATGTGATTAGAAATGAACAATTACGATGTGAACATGCACTTTGGACCATACAGCTCTGGTCTTTGCATACGCTTGGTACGCCTTCAGTTCGTCCGTATGACTGATGGGTATGTGCTCTTCTTCCGCACCGTCATCCGGATGACCCGAACCTTTTTAATCGCCTCAGCTTTCTCAGTTTATTAACTTTGTTCATATTCTCACATGCACATAAAATACGCTGCAGACGGGTTATTTGTGAAGCGACCTCCTGCCAGGTCAGCCTTTACCGTTCGGAGCCCGGCTCTGTCGGGCCCACCTGGCAGGGGAAGGCAGGCCAGGGGCGGGGAAAGCTTTGTGGGTGTTCTGCGGCGTCTGGGCTGGACCGGGCTAGCGCTGTCTGTGGCTCAGCGGGCGGGTGCGTGTTGTGTAACCCAAAGCTGTGGTTGGATTTTTTTCCCACATGAGCTGTCAACTGGCTTCATGGCACGCAGAGTGAAAGAGAGAGA
>OMLP01014546.1:0-11631 GCA_900302685.1 Spondyliosoma cantharus
GTATGCTAACACATAATGGGAATTCCAATTAACACTGACAGAGGTTAGTATCACAACTGCGATAAAGGCATATTTGCAAATGATGGTCCATTTTAATTCACACTCGTGGTGTGGAGATGTACAGACTGTTTACAAGCACTGTTTGCCAGATGTGGAGTTTTTACTGCTAAGATGCCATTCCTATTATCTACCGAGGGAATCCACAATGTCATCAGCACGCAAGAGACGGCTCATCCTGATGCTGTTGTTATCGTCATTTAACCACTGCAATTTACGGACTCTAAGTATATGAGGCAATGAGACGGAGAACAAAGCTTTGAAGTATGGACTGAAAAAAAACAAAAGGCACTACAGAGAGAAGCTGGACGGCTTATATTCTACTGCAGGCAGATGTGGCAAGGCCTGCAGCACATCACAGACTACAGGTCCATCACCAGCAGCATCAGCTCCACAGACAGCCTGCCGGATGACCTCAATACCTTTTATACCCGATTTGAGACCTTCAGTCACACCACTGAGAGGAGGCACACACACACCGGGACCAGCCAAACCCAATTCCCTCCAACAACTGTTTCATCAGGTCAGGTACACAAAATCCAGCATTATGTAGCATTATTACAAATATTGGCACTCCACAGGGATGCGTCCTCAGCCCCATCCTCTACATCCTGTTCACCTACGACTGTGTCGTCTCCCACAAAGACAACACCATCCTAAAGTTTGCGGACAACACCGTGGTGATAGGATGAATCACTGGCAGGAGCGAAGCGGCCTACAGGAGGGAGGTGGCCAATCTGGTGTCATGGTGTGAGGACAACAACCTCACCCTCAACACAGACAACACGAAGGAGATGATAGTGGACATGAGGAAGAAGAGGAGACCTCATCGGCCATTGTACATCCGGGAGCTTGAAGTAGAGAGGGTGAGCGGCTTTAAATACCTGGGCGTCCACATCAGTGATGACCTCACTTGGTCACTCATACAACACAGCACGTAAAGAGGGCCCAACAGCGACTGTATTTTCTGAGGAAGTTTGGCATGTTGCCTGAGATCCTCAGCAACTTTTACAGCTGCATTGTTGAGATCATCTTGACCAGCTGTATCACCGTGTGGTACGGCAGCCCTTCTGCTTCAGACCGCAAACGCATGCAGAGAGTGTGCAGAGCATCTACCACCAGAGTCCGCAGGAGTGCTGCTTCCATTTTCAAGGACCCCACCCGCCCCCAGCATGGACTGTTCACACTTCTACCCTCAGGCTGGAGGTACAGGTTAAATCCTAGACCACCAGACTAAAGAACTCTTTCTTTCCAACTGCCAATCAGACTCCTAAACAGCAGATAGGAGTTTAAAATCACGTTCCACCTCATATAACTGTCCCAACTGTTTACATTTCACACATGCATAATTGCACCGCTCAGATTTACACTGTTTTGTAATTATTATTTATTATTATTTTTTCTTTATTCATCACATGCTGCCTGTAAAATTGCTTTATTTTGTATATTTCTGTTGTATATATTTATTTTTACATTGTTGTCATTCTGTGGACATCAATGAAAGAATTTCATTTTACAGAAAAACATGTTTCCTTACAGTGCATATGTCATTAAAAACTTTGAATCTTTGAATCTTGTATCTTGAATCTTAAAATGTAATGTGTATTGTTGCTGGAAATATGACTATTGTCTCTAGAAGTGTATGATTTAGGTGAAATTACTTTTTTTGTTGTTACATAGAGAGTAAAGTACTGAAGAAAGGTACCGTTGGGTACCAGTGTGGCATTCCAGGTCCTGGTATTGGAACCAGTATCGCTTCAAAAGTGAATGGTACCCAACCCTAGTTGTTACAGTAGTCAAGAATAGACAAGCCAATTACTGACTCTAGAGTACTGACTCCTATTTCTTACCTCTACCCTTCACTTTTGTGCACTCATACTCTACTCATAGGGTGTCCCGATTCTTGTTGGTATAAAGGCTAGGGTATAGTGTCCAAACAGAGGTTTTTTCAGAGGCACAACTCTAACCAAGGATAATGAGAAATTTCTTCCAATTCAATTCAGTCGCTACTAGTTTGATGATGTCTCTCTTGAACTAGCTAGCAAGCCAATGTTATTGTTATTGCTGATTTGTGAATGACAGTCCTGCATTTTGACATTTCAGTGTTAGATTAGCCTCCTTTGATGGCATGATGCCTGAACTTTATGTAAAGTCTAGCAGTGAAGTTACTGCAGTTGGTATTGCTCCTCTAAGATCAGTGCAGACTGGCAGGGTTGGAGCAAAGGTTGCTAATGTTAACCTATTAAGCACCGGCAGATGTGAAGTTCTGAATGAATAGCGAGCATCCATAATTTTCAATCTCCATCAGATAAATGTTATGTGATAATACCAGGATTTCCACATTGGAAGATGGCATAGTTGAAATGATTGTAGAGCGTCTGCTAATAAAAACATTATTGTTAACAATTATTATTAACTACAGATGATGTATGAGGGTTTTGATTTCGCATTTCTTGGACACGGTGCAGTCTGCAACAACATTCCAAGTATTTATATGTTTTGTTCAGAATTGTGCACATAGCCACAACAAACTTTAGGAGCCAATAGAAAAAAAAGCCAGACACCTATAGACCCCACAAATCCCAGTGCCTACAGTGTTTAAGGAGATACCAGTGTTGCACTTCCTGTAACATGTGCTAAATCATATCTTCTTCTTTTGAGTCTGGGTAAAGTAATGACAGGGTTCCACTCAAGGTGAAGGACATACTAATTCACTCTGCCACAGCATTGTTTTGATGTAGACATAGCGGCAGGCAGAGGTGAGTGATGGAGCTGTCCAACAGGAATAAGAGGAGGCCGAGCCCTCTGTCACAGCAGGACAGACAGATGGGGCATCATGGGAAACATGCCTGAGATCATAAAAGACTCTACAGGACATAATGAGAGACTTTGGGGTGAGGGGAAAAAACTCCCAGGAAGGCATCATTTAACGGTTGTTCAAAAACAACTCCTGGCGAGTGAATGATTTTTACTTCATCTGTGATCTCTCTATCTGTTGCTCTATTCCTGGTGTTCTGACAGACATGTACTTGCAAAGACCTTTGGACTACCAGTAAGTTAAACAGAGTCCTTTTTGTCTTTGATTTGGGTAAATGACATATTTACGAGGTTGCATCAGAGATGGATGGTCAACCATGGCACATCTATCAGCGACACAGCAAAGGGGGATTGAGTTTCCAGACTCTCCCAGCGTGTCTTGCTCTCTATCTGTAACACCCCTTTATGAGTCACCTTGTCAAAGTCTCTGATGCCAGACAACCTTATTTTACTGTATGGACATGTCTTTGTTTTCCACACTCACTGAAGGGGAAGATTTTCAAGGTCTAAGGTGAAAAAAAAGAAACACCTTTAAAAGGAAAGCTTCTCAGGCATTCTAAGTCAGTGGAAAATAAGCAATAGTGTATTCTACACCAAAAGTGTCAGATTCTGAGGCCTAGAATGTGGCCTGCATGGCCTCTTATCTTGAATACACTCTTGGCATTTTCATATTGACGTCCAGCATTATCAAGATTAACCCCCGCTCTGTGCAGAGTCCAGCAGAGCAGCTTAACTTCTCCCGGATCCCATTTCCATCGAGCTCTAAATGAAAGATCATTTTAAAGCTCAGCTGCAGAATCTGGAGGCACACTGGATTTCAGCGATGGGGACTCGCTGTCACATATCGAAGTGATCATTATCAAATTAAGCACATCTTTTGTGATATATTAAAAAGCCATTGGAGATTCATAGCACCCTAGCAGGAGCAGGAGCCACAGGGCACTGCTTACCTCCCCCTGATCCCATATCACTCTCCCTTCCATCTGCCTTTCACATTACTGCCGCTCATGCTGAAGACTGGAAAGGTCATCCATGAAATGTTCAGTGTGAGATTATTCAGCTCGCTGTTGCCTGTCGTTCAAAATATGAATTTGCATCACTCACCCAAGGGTCTTCATGGCGTCACTGCTTTATGTGGTGTTATGATGTAAATGGTGCACCCCAAACAAACTCAGCATCTCTTTTTAACAATCCTGCCATAGGCATCAAGCAGAAAAACTGTGTACAGCTTGTACAGTTAATATTAAAGAGGAGTCACCATTGCTCTCCAATACTATAGCAGGTACCGTGGACAGATATACAGCAAGCACAACAGAAGAAAAAAAACCTGGAAAGTTGAATGTGATGGTTATTTAATAGTACATTTACAGGGGCTGTATACTGCCTCTGTGTACATAATAATAACAATAAATTAAGGAGAAACTGTATACGGTGTTGGAGACCCATTTATTCCAATGAAATGGAATGGAGTTGGAGTATAACATTACCCAGATCATCCACAAAGCTGTGGACGGTGGACAGTGACATTGTGGGGTTCAGAGTGTGGGTATAAGACACTTCTGCTGGCTGAGATGGCAAACTTCCGGTTTGGCCCTCCACTAACCTTAATGGTTGAATAACAAAAGCATTTACTCATGTGGCTTTTGCACACTTTGTCTAAAAATGTGACAAATTAAAAAATATGTTTTTTTTTCTTTTTTCCCCTGACAGCCACACAGAGCGACAGAGGACTGGCTGTGGGACTACGCTCAACATTCTGCGGCAGGCCAGGAGGGTCAAAGCTAGGTCTGGTGTGTCATAGTTAGCAGTGGGAACACACTGCGAGTCCTGGCGTCTCGGCTCTCCCAGAGATCATCTAGTGATGTGTCAGTTGTGAACAAAGTGGCTCCAAGAACCCTGCTAGACTTTTGTTTGTTGTGCTGGTTGCCGACATTATAGAAGAAGAAGAATATGAATAAAACACTTAAAATAGGCTAATCTACAAACATCAAACACCATTATGCATATTAAGTTTTGAACCAAAGACTTAAATGGAAATTACAATGTTTAGTTAAATAACATTGATTGACTGAAATCGCTTATGTGGACACATAACCATTGTAGTCAAAATACTGCAAAATTTGGCTGAATTGTAAAAAACAGAAGTGGCACTAAATGAAGAGCTGTGTGGGAGCCAAAACAGCCAGTGGTTAAGGCTGAGTAAAAGGATCTGGTTCCCTACAAAGAGCAGAAATTCCCATCACTACTGGCAGCTGGACCAACAAAAGCAAGGACCTGGGCATAGGAGAGGAATTCCTGCACTGGCATTTTTAAACTTTTGTTGTTTGATTACTAGTCTTTAAGGCATATGTCATAGTTCATCGTGGGTGTTACCAGCATTTTGTTATCATTTAAATAGTTATAAATCTTAATTTGAGTCTGAGCTCCTTGTCTGGTTTTTAACCATTCTCTCACGATTTTAAAGATGGATCAATTTCTGATTTTGTTGGTGGGGTTTTATGAAAAAAAAAATGAAATCTAGCATTTTACTTCTTCTTTCACAATGTAAGGAAAATGATTTTTGGGCCACTGGTCATCACATGATGTTGTTATGATACAGCTTGACCACTATGTATAATTCACTTCAAAGCCCAGTGCACATCTGGGGTTTGGTGAATTACCCGTGCAAGGTATTAAGAATCAGGATTTCTCAGCACCTCATGCCTCTCTGTTGACCATACTATTTAGAGTCAATCTCAATCAAGTCCCATCCAACTGGCGGCACTCGTGTTTGACAGACAGATAAGGCTCAATCTTTAGTCCATATCCAAGCCATTTTGCAAGGGTTCAAGGGTCAGAGCTGTAAGACCCTGACAGAATTCCTGTTCCTACAATAAGAAGTGCTACAGTATAGGAAGAGATAAGAGAAATGTGAGTGAAAAGGGCAGAAAAGGATGTGTCTTCATTCTCTGGGTGTCAGTCTGGTGGGAAGTTGTTGTCGTGACAGCATCATCTGTGAAAATCTTAGCAGGAACTTTCTGCTTCTACATGAAGTAGCAGTAGGAGATGTGTCCGAAGTTAAGAGTTTCTTAAGGTACATGTCCACAGGGCATCATTTGCAGGCCTTACAGCAGAAGTTCAATTCCCCAGAATGGATTAACATGCCTGCGTGTGTGCGTGTATATATGCACGCTCCACTCTACGCCGCTAATATTGTTCAGTCCAAAAATACTCCCCTGACCAGTTTTCACAAGCTGTCTTACTGTTGATAAATTTATTTAAATTTTTTCCTGTTTTTTGTATTTCTCATTATATTAAAATAGATTGTTTATACACAGTCTGATAGAACACAATATTCTGTACACATGAAGGGTATTGTCAAGAACACTTTTATTACAGACTGTAGATATCACTAAAAGGTCCCCTCTTGAAAGACTGTTAAGTCTGACAGAAGCAACATTAATACACACTGATGAATAAAGAAGGCTAGAGGAGAATATGCACACAGCAAGTTCTTCTTTGAAAAAAAGATAATGTCACTATCTTTTATCTGACCTTGCTTTAATCATGAATGCGTTTAAAATGAATTCCCTGAATACACTAAAGAGATATCACAGCAAAAACAAAGTGTAACCACAAGACCTGCTGAAGAAGTTATCAAGAGCAAATATAGAATAAGATATGAGGCACAGAATGAAGGGAGGCCTCTTTAAAATACAAACTTCACCATTCCACACAGGTCATAAAAAAAATCCACAACAACAAAGAAGAATATTCAGTCCCCTAAGAGAAAATTGAAATTGCACTGGTCTAATACATCATTTAAATAATACTGTAAGAAAATATTTTACATATTTAAAGCCTAGATAAATGTATCTTTGTTGCTAACACTGTAGTCTGTGATAATAGTTCATGCAGCATGCACCATAATATTAACATCACAGAACAGAAATGTTCAAATACTGATAATATCAGTTAAATTAATTTTCGTTTTTTTCGTTAAGAAAAAGAAAAGTGAGTATTTGCAGTAAGCACCTCATAGGTGAAATAATGGGCACAGATCTGTCGAAATCTACTCTTTTACGGCATGACTATTTTGTAATCCCCTCTTTCTAACTAAAAATATTCTGAGTGCTAAAAGTCAACAATATTTATGATCAAGTACAGTCAAGCAGAAAGACAGAAAGGGACTTCCCATGTAAAACCTGGCAGTATCTCCAGCCAGAGTAATTACAGCCAGAGTGGGCACTCTCCCTCCAAGTGCAATGCATTAACTCCCCAATAAATGATTTATAAATATGCAACCCACTCGCCCCTGTGATTACAGTACAAGAAAGAAAAAAGGAAAAGTGGAGTAAGAAAAGCACACCTCTCCAGCTATTCCCTGTGTTTTTTTTTTTTTTTATCATTTTTTTTTTTTCCAAATGGAGTAAGATGGACATGTTTAGCTCTTTGAATTGACAGGTGGGATATAGGGCTGAACTCAGGTCTGTATCCCTGTAAGGGAAGGCTGTACTGCAGGGATTTCTGCGATGATAGAGTAAGTGACTTCTGTTGGTGTTAAAGCACACAGATCAGCTGTCCCTTAGACAATACTCTTAGCTCTTGAGCAGAAAAAGGTTTTTTTTTGCACTCTCCCACCAACCTCCACTCTAGATAGAAGCTGATAAAAATAGCTCCATTGATTCTAACAGGAGAATATTTCTCTAACAACAGAGACATTTTGTGCCAGGAGAATAATGCATTTCCTCTGCATATTATTCTGGAGTATCTAAATGGACTTAGATGTCTTTCAACAGATCACATTTTTGTTTTAAACTTTCACTTTGCTGAATGCTGTATAGCTGCAAATTGTATAAAGCACCTTTTCAGTGATTTAAGCTTGAGGAAGAACATATTTATTGTTCATTTATCTGCCTGAATATTAAGAAACTCGATGAACACAGTGACAGAATATTTATTATATACACTTATACACACAATTTGAACCCTATTTGAACCCTATCACCAGAATACATTTTGTATGTATGTTTCTGAAAACCACGGATATGTTGAAACTCACTTTTAAACACTGTACTTGTGATTTGGTTAGGCTAAGGCACGAAAACTACTTGGTTAGGGTTAGGAAAAGATCATGTTTTGGATTACCTACTTCTTTGGTCACAAACATGGCTGGACTACGGTGGCCCAAAAGGGTCGAAGCAAATGCAAAAGGCACACCATGAATGCAAAAGTCACAACACAAATGCAAATGACACACCATCACAATGAAAGTGAGTGAGTGACAGTGGAAATGAGCGACAGTAGCTCTGGTAATGCTTTTGGCTTTCTACAAACTGTAGTTTAATGGGTGAACACCCGCCCATAACTGGGGCAACTACAACTCACAGTCTGCCACATCAGCTCCGCTATGGCTGCAAGGAAAACACCACAACCCCATTTACACTGGACAGCCACTATATATTTACAGTTAGGAAATAATAAGGTGTCAGTTATGCTGACAGAAATTTCCAGGGCCCTGGTTTTCCATTCAATAGGAGGGGTGGTTGATCACATCCCTGGGTGACCTGGTAGTCCAATGTATATCCAGAGAGGAAAGGAGCTCAGTGGGCAACAATAAATTAACTGTTTAATTAGACTAGGCTGGCTGGGCTGTGCTTATGTTTTCCTTACAGTTGTTTAACTACTACAGTTGTTTAAAAGTTATGGAACATGTTCCATAACTTTTATAAATGGTGAAACTTTTATCCAATTGCCCTTCTTTCTAATAACATTTATTAATTATCCAGTATAAGAGTTAATTCCTATGATGCTGGGCTGTCAGGTGTTATTATTTGTTCCCAGTGCATCTGACCAAGAAAGAAAAGAGAGAAACATTTCATTCCAAGTCAATCATCAGATAGCTCTCTTCATAATAAAACAGGTACACCGTTTATTTAAATGGAATTTACAGAAAAGTGACGGGAAAAGGCCTCATGCAGACAGAAAGTGGGCTTTGGCCAAACTGAGTCATCTAAGGCTTGTTTTGCCTTAAAGGTTCTGCAGCTGCAGCCAGGTTCCATACATGGGTGGACAATGACCATGAAAGTTAAAACAAATTGTTCAGCTGCACCTGAGTGCCCAGAGAGCAAGGGACATCCTGCATATCTTCATTCTTCACCTTAACCCAGTTGTATCAAGGTCAGCCTTTGCTCTGTGAAACAAGGACACACAGGTTTTTCCAGTTGCAGCTCAGCCTGAATACATGTTTCCTGTAGCATATAATTCAATAAATGCTCAATAAAGATCTATCTGTGTCCTCTGACAGTGCAGTCAGGGTCTTGATTATGAGAAAGATGGGAGACAAATGAGTACTGAGAGCTGTGGTCAGTGGACCAGTTTACATGAGGTCAACACATAACAGAGCTGACTCATGAAACTGATCCAGTGGCCTTCAGTTTAAACCTTGCAGGCTCCGAGCAGGATTGTATCGTCTTTTCCCTGAATCTCTATTCATGGCATTATAATGAAGATATTTTCTGATACATCTGTGGCCAATTGAAAAACCTTCTTCAATCTTAACAAATAAAAAAACTTAAAATCAAAAGCAAATTTCTAAAAGAGGGCAAGACAACTTGACAAAACAGCTGTGTCCGCTGCCGTGACCTAGCGGATCCGGACCGGACACTTATCTAGTGGAATCTAGCCGCAATGTTACATCAGAAATATTTTCATATGGAAATTCTCCACTCCATGACATACCTTCCACGCATTACTCTGGAGATAGGGTTAGAAACATGAAAACTTCAGAAAATAACATCAAATCTTTGTGGTCCCGGGGTAACATTACACGCTGGAACAGCTGATTTTACTGGAGTCTAGTCTCGCATAGCCAGACCTCTCTTGTCTGACCCATTTTCACTTTATCTAGTCTTGAATATATAGTCAACTTGTCCATGATAGGGACAGTGCGCTGAAGACAGCCAGCAATGTGGCCTTCTCTCCTCAGAATAATCCAGCCAAGTAACTATCCATGCATTCATGAAATGAAATCACACACTTAAGGATCCTCCTCACCCTGGGAATATGCACAAACATTAATGGTTTGTAAGAGCGGCATTTACCAATGTAACGGGACGCACAACAAAAGTAATCCTGGCCAGTTCAGCCACAGAACAGCTCATCGTAAATAGAAAAGATTCCAGCGTTTTCACGTTTCCAGACCTTGTGGGCTGATATCAAACAGACAGCTACTGCTAGCCTTTCAACTCAGATGAAATACTGTGTCCTGCACATCTCCAAAGTTACTCTAACTATCTTACTAACGTTTCACAGTAACTTTTCACCGAGAGGGTGGGAGGGACTACAGGGAAAGAGAGAGAGAGGGCCCTAATGTTCAGTTCAACAGTTCTGATAAAGTTGAGTATCGGCTTTTTCCTTCTTCCAACTATTGTTATCATATCAGCTTTTAAAAATCTACTATGAGTTGACCTCCAATAGACGTGTCCTGCTTTTAAATGGCAACTGAAGTAAAGTTGCAGGCAACAGCTGTCAATTCTATGACACATTAAGCCGACAAACATCCTATCCAATGATACATTTAGAGTGGTTAGCTGGCATATGAAACATCAGCCGGGCACATCGGTCCAATAGCACAGCAACACACCTTAATTGTTAGCATATCGCTGCTGTCTTTTTAAATACAATTGTCTCCTGCCTCAAGTTCGTTCATGCTGCTGTTTTGGGCATGCCCTCCACTTATCTGTCTAGTAAGAGTCATCGTCCACCACCATTTTCTGGATTCTTCTTGGGGCAGATGCCCTTTATTCAAAAAATCTCCCTTTAGAGTCTAAGCGCCAAAGGCTTTCTGACAAGACTCATCACTTATCATCTGCTGAAATATGTCACAAATCATCTGCTGTAATAAGCATTGTCTTTACTTCATCCACTAGTCTCTCCTGATTGAAATAAAGTTAAAAGATAAATGAATTAATGAAAAACAAGGGCTCATAGTTCGCTGCATCAGCTCCACTGCTGGCTGTTTGTTTTAAGTATGTAACAACAGTACGACAACAACACTAACACAACAACTCCTAGTGAGACAACACTGACTTTTGCATGCAACAGGCAAAAGACAAAGACACCGATAAACACCATTTTTTCCAGCCAAAACTCTGCGAGATCTAAGTGAGGTGAAATTCACATTCAGAATATCAAAATACTTTCATTATACGTTCATACAGGCAGTCATTTTCTGTCTATGGCAAAAGTAAAATAAACAATGACATGTAATTCTGAAATGATAATTTGTCATCAAAGTGTAGTTGTATAAAAGACCAGGGAATCCCAGGTATTGGCCCTTTTATAGACTTGGGTTATTTTAATCGATAACGGAGAACAAATGACTAAGTTAAACAAAAGTTAAGAGTTGTTTCAGATTGCTTCTCATCGAGTACTCGGATTACTTTTTTGTTGTGATGAATAAAGTAACATGTTAGTTTCGCAAATTCAAGTTATCCGTTATTTACTTAGGTTTCTATAACAGTAATCTGGTGCACCCATGGAGAGGCTTTTTAGCCTTGGAAGTCTTGTTCTTACCCGTAGAGGAACTGACTGTCAGACACACGTTTTGAAAAACTTCTCCTTCATTATAATCACTACTGTGGACTAAAGTCAAGTAGAGAGAACAGAACATTGGCTGGGTGAGTCTGTGTGTCTGAAAAGCCTAAATGCACTTATAAAGTTTGTTTGTAGGAAAAAAAAAAAAGCCCATGCACTGTCATTATATTTGTGCTTGTA
>OMLP01014549.1:40650-57558 GCA_900302685.1 Spondyliosoma cantharus
AAAAAAAAAAAAAAAAAAAAAAAAAACTCAGAAGACAGCGGGCCTATTTTTTTTCTCCGTCTTTTGAAATTTATTTAGAGGATTCGGTGCCCAATTTTCTCTTGGTCCCCACGTCCTGTTTGAATACAGAGAATGCCTCAACAAAATGTGCACTTTTGTTGTTGCAGCTTCACCCAAATCCAAATATGTCAACTCTTGTATTCCTTTTAATCTAATTCAATAAGACCCGAGGCTCTTTGAGAACCGCTTTCCATCCAGAGCGGAATTGGGCTGCGAGTGTGTGTGTGTGTGTGTGTGTGTGTGCGTTGAGTCATGCATTGTCAGACAGGTTGGCAGGTTCAGGAGAAATACAAGCTTCTATATATAGAGTGATGAGTTGAGTTGAGGCCACGCTCGAAGGGGACTCAAAATTCACACACATCCCAGTGTCTTGATTTAATTCCTTTCTGCTGAACATGGAATACATATTCACTCATTCACTGACTCACCCTCACTCTGTATTGCTGTCTCAAAGGAGGACAATGCTACCGTTCCTGCTTTTGTGATGCTAATGCTTCACTTTTTCTTATTTATTTATTTTTTTTTAGACATTGAAATGTCTGCAGTTTTGAGTGTCCTTCGGGGGCTTTCTCTCAGCCACTAGACATGCTTTATAAGAGAGAGAGAGAAAGAGAGGCAAAGACACAGAAACGGGGGGAGAAAAACAATCCCTGGTCTGCATGCAGTATACATGCAAACAATTGTCAAGACACTGCAGAACCCAGTGCACTTTAAGTTTAAAAAGTCATGGGTGCACATCGAGAATAACGCTGGCAACAGAAACAGGAGAGGAACAGATTCTTACATCGAGTTGTGAGAATCTACGGCACTGACAAAATTGCGCGGGATATCCCCCACGCAGCAATGCCACTACTTTGTATGCACAATAAAATTGTGACACTTCTTGACATTTGCTCTCTTTCCTCTGTCAACACGCGGCTCTGCAGGCTTTGATCACAGCCTTCACTTGATAAGAGCTCCGCTCAAATATGAACAGCCTCGCTGAAGGCGTGTGCTTGGAATTATTCTCAATCAATTTCTTAGCTTTGTTAACTCTGGTTTTATGGCTTGCTTCGACTCTTTATTGGTTCAAGTTATTGTAGCCGATGACACCGTCTAAAATACGCAGCGCCCGCAACCTCTGCCCACTCTCACTCCAACAGGTGGCTTCTTAGCTTTATTACAAAAGTGCAATCAGGATTCCCTCACTCTGTAAAGTGCATAAATCTAATATTCATAAACCCATACCCATTGTGATATAAATTTAATGCAGCACTGCCTGTCAACTTAACGACAGCAAAGTCTTCGTGCTGGTTTGCAGTGCTGGCATTTTAATTTGCCAGACGTAAGTCTCTAATCACAGGCCAACATTTCATGGTAATTGCTGTGAACAAGTAGGAAAAATGAAAGTCTTGTGATCGTTATATGTTACGCGGTGTGACATAAACTTGATTATTTTAGAGACTAGTTGCAGTTAAACATGGCATCGCTTGAGACATAATTATAAACGGCACATCAACCGGAGTTTATAGCGCATGTACCGCGGTGCACCTCTACAGGACACAGTACAGTTTATCGTCAAGATAATTTATATGGGACCACAAGTTTGTCCCGGGAAAGCTCTTTTTACAATCTGTAAATCTTGTGTTTGTAATTTGCAATCTTTATTCATCAGAGAGCGACTTGGTAATTTACCACCGAGCAGCTCAACACAATGTGGCTAATAAGAGTCAAAAATATTGGCCAGTGGCAGTGGATGAGAGCAATCATCTTGGACAAGCCGACAGGGTATTATGGCGGTGTTTAATTCACAGCGTCTCAGTGGTTCATTAGCCTTCAAAACAAATGGGATTCCTGCTCACAGAAAGGCGCACTTCTTCAGTCTCTCGCCCCGGCTAAAGCGTATTGCCTATCTCTGATCTCATGACTCCCCCCACCCTCCCCCACCCTTGTTGCCCATATCCATATAAGCAGACTCCATATATATCTCAGACATAGTTAAACACCATAGGCGGTGTCCATAAAGTTTAATGTTAGCTCTAACAAGATGTCAAGGTCACGCTGCCGTAATGTTATAGGAAGCCCGGCTCTCTCACAATGTGAAGTAATGAAGTTCTATTGGTCATAGTTGAGGAGGCCCATTGTTCGGCTCGGAGGGGGAACGTTAATGGAATGGATTATTCACGGCAGCCTGTTGAAAGGTTTATCACTCAGTCAAACTGGGATATATATTGTCTGTGCATGTCCCCTGGTGGTGTGCCATCTCTGTATAGTCCAATGCAAACGTGCGTCCGTACACACACACACACAAACACTAAAGCACAGAGTGTACACTAAAGGCTGTGAACATGTGTTTTTTCTGCGAGGGGGGTTGACATTGTATGCATTTCCTGGACCTTCAAGAAAATGCCATTATCAAAGGTGAGTGTAGCATTAGAAATGTTTAAGCTAGTATCGCTGCAGTTCATGGAATACAGATAAGACTGATTTTAATCCATAAGACATCATGTTCACAGGGCTGCTTGGTTGGCTGGTTTGTCGGCATGATTAAACAAAACATTGCTGAACAGATTTCTACAAAACTTAGATGGAGGATGGGCCTCTGCCCAGAATAGATATCACTCAACTGTTGGTGCAGATTTAGATAAAAAGACAGATCCAGGAATTTTCTTCTCACTTTCTTCAACATTGCGAGATGAGGGTTTTTCTTTTTCTTTTTTTACATTTTTGTTAATTTCTCAGGGAATAATGCATGGATTTTAATGAAAATTATCAGCTGTATGTAGGTCATCTTTGAGTGAGCAAAAAAGCAAGCTTGTGGGGCTTGGTGGAAAAAAAAAATCTCTTCTTCAACTCAACCGAGGGCACTTTTGTTGCCTAAACCACCACGGCCTGGATTTAAAATGCTGGATTCGTACAGCCACCGTCCACCTTGACCACCTTCCTGACACTCCAGCACAGTCTAGAAATCTAGCGGTTCTGCCAAAGAAACGTAAAGCAGCCGCGTAAGATAGTAGCGCTAAGAGTCACAGAAACAATTTAAATTGTGCGTCCATGACTGCTGTCATACTATATTGAAACAGTATTACATAGTACATGTGTGATAGTCTTAAGTCTCCAGACGAGGTGAAACTGTAAAAATCACGTATTGCTCTACTGCCTTCCAAGGAGAGATCAGCATCCACTCAGACGTCAACTCAGCTGAAAACAAACCAATAATGGCAATCTAAACGCAGCAGCAGCAGCTAAATTGCTTTTATCCCCCTTTTCAATAGCATGTTATTAAATACTTTCTGTTCCAGATAAGTCTGTACCATTCTGAGATGTGAGATAATGAATAGATGCGATGCTCCTCTCATAAGTTCATGGCCGGTTCAACTCTGACGTGCACTTAGCGGAGGAGGCTGCCGATGCATCTCTCTGGGAGATTAGCAGACTTCCGTAGCAGGCCTCGATTCTTTCTCTCCTCTCGTTCTCGCCCTCTTGTTCTCCCTGTTGCTCTGATTGTTTTGATCAATAATCTTAATGGATGAATCACTCTTTACTGAGAAAAAAAAAAAAAGACACTGATTCAGAGAGAGAGAGTAGGAGAGAGCAGCAAAGAGCTTAAGAGCCCTGAACACATGTTACAGGAGGTTGTGGAGCATGTCCCGCGGGAGGTTTTCAGAATATTGGTGGTGGTTGTGCATTGACTCCTCACCTCAGAGGCTCCCTATCATTAAGTGCATCTCCTTCCTTTCCTCTCCCCGTCGCTGCCTTCTCTTTTCTCCTTCCCTTGTCCCTGCCTCCGTCTCTCCATTCTTCACCATCAACCTCCTATCCTTCATTTACATACGTCTGTCCCAGACATTTTCTCTGTATAGAGAGCACATAAAGAAGATGTACAGTGCTGATGTAAATCACACCCACCCAATCTTCTCTGGAATGAGATGAGATGAAGAGCGGACCGCGGCCTGGATTCTGAGCTGATTCACGTAGATACACAAGGGCCGGGCGGCTTCAAACAGTGATGCTGAAGTACAGCTGAAGTACAGAGATCTTATGCGGTATAAACGCTGCAGCACGACCTTTGCAAGGCCTCACGTTTGGGTGGCACATCGTGAGGTTGCTTTAAGCTGAAGTGAGTGACTAGAGTTGGAGAGAACAATCATAAGGGAGTTGGAGAAACTAACAATTTTGGATTTACATTTATTTGCTAAAATGCACAAGAGGATACCAGTCTCAATAAATATGCTTTGTGTTTGGACTCGTTACGGATAATTGAGCCTTCCCACAACATTTCAAATGAATATAATTCTGCTAATGCGTATAACAGTGAATAGAAACAACTTTCACAGGATTACAACAGCTTGATATAACTCAATTTACCTACATATTTTCTCAGTACATTGTTCCCTGCATGCCACTTTGTATGTGCATCTTTACACCAAATATCATGGACATTTATCATATTTACAAAACGCTAACTAGTATATAGATCCACGTAAGAAATAAATGGTGTGCTGTGCATTTCATGACCTCTTTTTATACAGATGACAGAATATACACAATATGAGTGGAGGCGTTTGTTAGAGGATATTATAATGTTCTTTTGGGCCACTTTAAGGTCGTTGTTTATTGATGGTTATTTGATGGTTAGATGAGTGTTACATTCACGAGTATGAATGTAATGTATGTTAGCCTTTCATGACTGCATTGGAGTGCAGTAACACATCATGTTTTCCGTTTCTTGCTACGATTTTTTTCCGGAGTAATTGTGTGGAAAGAAAATGGGTTTTTCTGCAGTTTATACATCGCATAATAGTGATAAATAGCGTATTGGTTACACTCGTGACATTCCTGGCCTTTATGGCTTGTGTCGAGCCATTTAGAAAAAGCTGCACAGCTATTTATCTGCAGCACGGCAGCCCTATATTCAACAGAAAGAAATGGCTTAGAAAACTTTTCCAAACGAAAAAATGCTTTCCAGCGTTTTCAGCGTATAACAAACCCCCAGACAAAGCACTAGTTCTTTAAAACCCTTTGTTGCTGGCATAATCATGCTGAATGTCGTGACAACGAAGAATGATTTGTATGCGCCCTTTTCATATTGTTGTGTTGTTACAGGAAACAAATAAAGAGACGCATTCAGTATTTGTTCTTGCTAAATATTTGTTCAGCCCCCAAGGCAGGCCCGAAGGTGTATACAGTTTATACAGAAAAGTTTTAATAAGCTCAATATAGCCATGGCTCATATTGTTGGAAACTGGAACTGTATGTAGATGGCAATATGTAATTCTCATCAATTCTTATTACACAAACTAATCACACGGGAAGCTCACCAACGTATGATGCGATGCGATCGATTTGTTGGCCTGTATCAACAATTTTCAGGCTTATTGGCACGGTTTGTCAATTTAAAGCAATTTATCCATTTTCCCTTGGTTACAAGCTAACCACCTGGAGGCTCGAGCAATATTATCAGTTTGATACAGATCATGTAATTATGTGCCACAGCACATATAAGTTATTACGAGCTGACGCCATCAACTCTTCTGCGGTGCGAAAAAGGATTTTTTTTCCTGCGATTGCCCAGAGGAAAGCCAAAGATAACCTCAGTCTCAACCTCATTTCAACCCAAAGATGATGAGCTCTATTTTGGTTGGCCTGATTAGTGGTTTGCATTTATCTGGGGCACCTCTGACCCAATGCGATACCTAGGGGTGTGTGTGTGTGTGTGTGTGTGTGTGTGTGTCTCACTTTAGGTCTTTTTGGACTCCCCAGTGAGAGCTTTATATAATTTGTTTTACACCAAGGACAAAGTGTGAATGTGTGGGAAGACATGTAAAGTGTGCGTTTGTGCATATTTGTATGCCTGCGTGCTGAAATGACTTATCTCAAATGAGTACATACACCAGCATCAGATGGAGGCGAAATATCTCATGCGTCACATGAAACTTCTCTCTCCGTCTGGGTCAGCTGCGACCGGTGTAATGATCGCGCCAGTTAGATTTTTCATTACAAGCCCTTTTTTGGATGGAAGGGAGCACAGCCGGTGCCATCCTCATCAATCACAGCGGCAACAACAAATCCATTATCCAATTATTTTAGTTAAAACTATCCCTAATGGAAAATAAGAAATTGGACTTGTGGTTCCTTGCTTTGTTTTCTTAAATCAAAAATTGAGTTAGGTCATTACTCACAGCCGTAGCTGACTGTAACATTAAATCACTAGTCGAAAATAATTTATTCTCCTGCTGGTCATTTTTAATAAGTAATGAAATAAGAATATAATGTCAATTTCCTGTCTTAAGCCAACTATTGCAGATATGCACCATCCAGCCAAAGTGTTTCTTTGTTTTTTTCCTCTGCTCAGTGCTGTTGAGAAGGAGTCTCTAATCACCACAGATACCCCTTTCCTTGAAAATATTTGGTTCGGCAGGTATTTACAATAATGCCAAAATGCTTTACCCATTATTTAGAGCCAAAAATCCAAGAACGGAGATTGTAGAGAACAGCCAGCATCAGGGTTTTGAACCTGTGTGGTTTCAAGTGTAATACATGGTCTGCACACTCTCCAGTGCACTTGTTAATGCAGACACCTGTGGACAGAAAGTTCAAGACAAACAAACAGAAAAAAGGTATTTCCAAATAACACAACAGTCAAGGGGATGATAATATTCTCACCTCGTTCTCCTGCGTCTTTTTCTAAAATATAATTAATCTCCATCTTTGAGAAAACAGAATTTTGCACTTTGTTTGACATTCATTTTCATATTTTGTCACAGTCTAGGATGGTGTCTCCACATTTTCTTCATAAATCAATATTGAACTTGCAGTTTGGAAAGTTATTTAAGGCATGGCAGAAGGAGAAGAAGTAGTAGCTATAAAGCTGAATAATATTCCAAAGTCTGTAGGGGTCTGTTGTTGACTCACATTGTGTCATAAGATCAATAGATTGAGTCAGTTAGCAGATGAGGACAGACAAATGAAAACACAAATGTTAGAAAACAATACAACCGGAGTGTATGGACTCACTGACGGGGGAAACAGAAAGGAGATGAGAAAGAGATTTAGGATCTGAGAGTGAGGCCAACAGCGTGAGTGAAAGAGAGAAAACAGAATTGCAGATCGGGCTCAGAGGGTGGTCCCGCTCTGTGCTGGAAGCTTTTCATGATGTAGCAGTATCAAGACTCCAACTTTTCACCTCGAGCTGCAGGAACAGGGGAAAATTGGAGGGAAATTAGAGGGGTGGGGTCACCGGAAGCGGGATTGTGTGAAGCGAAAACGTGAAGCGAGAATGAAGAAGGTAAGAGCCGGGAGGAGAGAGCAGCTTTTTCAATGAGAGATTGCAAAGAGAGGGTTGGGGGCAAAGGAACCAAAGGGTTTGAAGTCATGAGGTCTTGGGAAGAAGAAGGGAGAGGGAAGGAGGTAGAGAGCAAAGAGCAGAAGGGAAGGGGGGGATTGGAGTGCCACACCACTAGCTGCACTGCATAATGCATGCGCTGTGATTTGGTGCATGTAAACGGTCTGTGAATCTTTTATAAGACCAGGTTGACCAAGTGATACCATGTGGGAGAAACCAAAAAAAATTGGTCAAAGTGGACAGAGCGTGAGGCGTGGACATGGAGCTAAAAGCCTGCGGGAAAAAAAGAACACGTTTTATTAAACGTGCGTGCTGCCTTGTTTGTCTCTCGGCTGTGAGGGTAAAAGACGGCGAGGTCGAAGATGTCGCGGTTAAGCTCTCTGCTTGGATGGACGGGCACCGTCTCCACCAAAAAAAACCCAAAAAAAACAGGACTTTTCACAGTACAGCAAGCAAGTGAATTGGAGGATTATACAAAGCCATCTGCAGGACAAGATTCCACTTGGAAGAAATTACAGCTTTTAAAAGTTGTATTAAGATGCCTGTGCAGATTGTCTGAAGGACGGGCAGATTGGGTTGATAGTTCTGGGGACTGCGGTTTGTGAAATGGGAGTTCTTAATTTTAAATAGTCATTAAAAACCAGACCAATAAGTCAATGTCAGACTGAAAAGGATATGAACGAGTACAACTTAATCAAATATTTTGGTAGTCATTTTCTCTCGCTGTTGTTGTGTCTCTCTCTACCCTTTAGTCCTCAATCATGTTGAAGCCTCAAGACTCAGTCATCAAGGTGTGAATGGAACTGACTGAATAGGGAAAAAAAAAAAAAACCCTATGCGATTGTTTTGACAGATATTACGATTGCAATTTGATTCTCAGTTAGTGAGGATGACCATTTTGTATGGGTCTGAACCCAGACAAACGTGTTTTCACACATCCGGAGAACAAGATTTGTAGGCCGGGACACGTCTGAAAAAGTAATGCACTTGATTCTAAACGGCCATTCTCGCACACATTTAGCTTTTATCAAAAAAAAATTGCATCATCTGCGATTTGCATATTGCACTTGGCCAAACTGTGTTCAGCTCCATCAACTGTGCAGCCCTGGAATTTACAAACGCACAGGAATAATCTCTCATCTTTAACCCTCTTTTACAATTCAAACCTTGATCTTTCTCGACATGGGCAGAGAGTTTGGCTGAAAAGAATTTCAACACGGTGGTGAATTTCCAGCAGCGTTCAAAGACCTTGTAGACCATTCTTGAGCCTTGGCCCTCGAAGCAAAGTTAAATTTCTGGAGAGTTGGAGACATAAAAGTCAGAGTAGCAAACGAAAAGTACAGGACTGCATTCTCAATCATGAAAAATGTAATTCCTTTAATAATGCAGCGTTGTAAGCGGTGGGTTTAGGCATTCCCCTTTAAAAAAAAAAAAAAAAAAACTTATCAGGATGGAGACAATTCAATTTTTGACAAGTTAAGGCGTCCGACTCGGTTTTTTCTTTCATCGCAAATCTCATTACTCTTTTCGGGCTTTGCTGCAGAGAACTAGAGCTCAGCAGTATTTCCTCAAAGCTGCTGAAGTCTTTGGTTCAATGAATCCTCACAGAATCCCCAAACTGAAAGAACAAAAAGAGTTAACCTACAATAGATCTCATTGTACTTTCTGTTTCGGTGACAATTAAGTTCATAAATAATATAATTTGCTGATGGTGCCACTGTTTCTCTCAAATGATCTTACAGCAGCAGTCTAGTTCTGTAGGCAAACAAAGCAGTGTGACGCGAGGAGGACGACGACGGTAAGAGCTTCTGTCAAACGGAGACTGGCAGTGTAATGATGCAGCTAAAGAAATAATGTGTTCAACACACAGGCGTGGGATATTTGACAGGTGAGATTCTTAAAATCTTTTTGTAAGGGGAAAATGGACCCGCTGGCAATAGACCAACTCCCAATCTGCTATTACTGTTGATTTAGAAGTTTAGAAGGAGCATTAATGATGTTTATGACATCAAGGGGAGCTTGAGATGATATTCAAGCTTCCCCTGTCTTGTCCTAAACTGTTCCGAAATCAATTTTACATCAAGCGCTCTTGTAATTTGAAGGTTTCCATATCAAAGCCTCTAACCTCTAAGGGAAAACTCTTGGGTGGGGGAAATTGAGTGAATCATGCTCTTCTCTGCCGCAGTGGTGCCCTCGAGTAAGTAAGGCACTTAACCCTCGGTGGCTTCGGCGGAGCAGCCCAGTGGTCCGATGGTAAAAAAGACTGTGGGTTGATCCCAAATTCTTCTGAATGCGCCTAACTGTAAGTGACCCTGTAGGCTGCTGCGGAAGATCAGTTTTGCTCAGCAGAACATTCACAGATAAATAAATAAAGTGTTAGCTGCTGAAGAAAAAAACATTTCTTGCTGCTCCCTCGATAAAGAGGGTCAGGTAGTAATAGCATTCTGCTTCGTGGGGCAATGTGTTAATTATTTCTCTATACAGACGGCTCCACAGCAACTGAGACGGGAGGATGGGGCACTTAAGTGAAATCAGCCTCACACCTCACACAGCCTCGTGGTGGATGATGTTTTCATAATCAACGACAAAAAGCGAATGTTCCCTCTGTGCCTTTGTATTCCCGGACTTGCGGCGTGGAAAGTTAGGCAGGATAAGGGGCATATGAAAATAAGAGGAAGACAAAGAGACAGCTCTACCAGACAATCACTTTGCATGAAAAAGAAATAGGTCAGGTAGGAATAAGATGGTAAGGAATGCATGATCATTCCACGATGAAGCCAAATTCAATTCAGCATTCGGCTCAACTCACTTATTCCGTCTGTAATCACCTCAGGTGAAGCAGCTGTGGGGAGGCTTCCTCATTGTTTTTCAACACCGACTGCAGAGAGACGACTGGACTTCAAACCAAATGATATGTGCACCGGCACCTCAGACCCTCACCGATTTATCCCTGAATAAAATGTAATTACACCCGTACTAAAAGTTTGAATTTTTCTTTTTAAAAAAACAGATAATTTTGTCTTGTTTTGCAATTAGCTTTGTTTATGTAATTGCACAGTTATGTTACTCACTTTGTTGGGGCAAATAAACACTCACTGTGGTCAAACTTGCTCCGCTGGTGGTAAATACACCATTAAGCAGGAAATTGTATCCGACGTGGCTCAGGGACAAATGGTCCCAGACAGGGTACTGTTTAAGTAGTATTCGCATTATGTTTAGTCTCATTCATCAAATAATGAATCAGTCTTGGACTCTCTCAGAATTTATGAGGTTACCTTGAGTAAACTTGCTCGCTTTGAGCCATTTATACCTTTAAGCCTACATAAAGCTGTATGGAACATGTGAGTCTGCTGTATATTAAGTTGCACGTGGTGCGTCGTTTTGAGTGTGCGTATGTTTGTCTCGCCTCTCTCCTTCACGCAAAATGAATGAGAATGCACGGAAATGGCCCAGGACCGTAGAATTGCTCCCTATAAACGGAAAGCTTTGACAAGGAAATAACAGAGGTCTGGTAAAATGCAGGAGCGAAGAGGAAAAACATGAAGCAGCCTATGATGGAATTAAGCTGCAAAGTGGAGGTTTTACTTTACGTTACGTTGAAATGTTACCAGCGATGGGGCTTACAGCACATGGAGAGATGCCCAGAGTGTCTCTTTTACAGCCATTTAGCTGCAGAGTTCATTATTACAGCCTAAAATAGTCGCAATTCAATTTTTCATCTGACTATCAATTATCAAACAGGTGTCTGTATATCTTATTAGTGACAAAAAAACAATCAAAGTAAATGTCAGAGTTCAGCATCACTGGTCACCTGCTCTTTTCTGCCTGCCTGCCCTGTCAGAAGCCATTCTGCCCTAATCAGCCTACTCCACTCACCTGTACTCACAGCTGCTCCTCATCACCACTCCACCCAGTATATCGACCCCCGCCTCGCAGACACTCTATGCCAGATTGTTCTTTGTCACTCATGCAAGTCAGCTCACCGTTTTGATACATTTGCTATCGTGCGCGTGGGCCGTGTGAATATCCACCTGCTGGATCACCGGCTTCCCAGCACCGATTCAGTATGCCGTACCCCCCGGGTCCACCACAGACTTTGTGAAGAGACTTTTCTGTGTTATTACTCGTCTTGCCCTGTTCCTGCCGACTCTTCTCATTAAACATCACTACCGACTTTTCCTGGTATGCTGCAACTGGGTCATAACACAGCCCGTTCCAGTAAACCTGCTGTGCATTTACATCTGCATTCATTAAAAGATGTATACTATAGTGAAATAGACACGTATACACTGGTAACTGGTATTATTCGGCCAACATGACATTGCAAAGACAGAAGAGACTGTGCTCATTGTCTACAGTCAATATGTGCATGTTTGTAGTGCAACACAAGTAACCAGGTTAAACGACCCTGTTTATTGCTGCTAATCAACGTTTACAGTATATTTTAATTAAGTTAGTCATGCAACAAGACACACTGTGGTCTATATCATGGCTTATTCACCAGATGCATTTTTAGAAACAGGTCTCAGAAAGAGAGAACACTAACATAATGATAATTCAACACTTATATCTCACATTGATCTTTCAGAGGATTACGCAAACCAACCAGTTAGTCTCACTGGTTATTGTGGTTGGGCTACCGAAAAGCAAAATGAACAGAACTGATATCACGTCATCCAACTCAACACCATGAGACATTTTTGATAAAAAGTCACGCTTCATGCCAAAACCAGTATCAAAATGACAGAATGTTCTCTGCATAAACACAACTTTGTGTCCAACCCGCATTAGCTCCAGCACGTCTGTTTGCGTCTACACAGGCGATATTGACTCTCTGCTGGCAGAGAATTCAAGGCCAGTGTCTTCATGTGAAAAAAAAAGATAGTTTTGTTGGTGTGATATATAACATATAACTTCAGTTTGTTAAAGAAACTTGAGACTTTTAATTAAGACACAAACATGCACACAACGTATATGAATGCACAGCCTTTTTGCATCTGGTTTGCTTTAATTGGTGGATTTGGGAGGTAAACATTGTATAAATTAGACCTATTTTTTTTTTTAATTGATCGAATTATACTGAACAATAATTGGGGAAGTGTTTGTGTATGCGGTTCTGAGAGCACACGTTCGTTTCGGCTGGGAAATCTGGAGGGAGGGATGAGGTTCAAGTGCGAGTCGGAAAAAAATGAGAGCTTCAGGAGGAGTGGGAGGACAAAAAGTAGGTCCAGAGTAAAAGAGAAAAAAAACAAATAACTGGGATCTCTGTAGAACACAGAGATAGATAAGATGAAAACAAAGAAAATATAGGATTGTAAAGCGAGAAGTAAAACCAGCGAGACAGCGAGAATATTTGGAAGGAGCAAACAAACACGGGGGAAATGAGTGATTCTGTCCGGAGTGAGAGCAGAGTGATGAAGTGCTGATGTATGGGCCGAGTCGAGAGATGAAGTCTGAACAAATCGAGAAGGCAGGGACGAGGGAGGGCAGGGACGAGGGGGGGGGTGGTGTTGGAGATCTCCAACAGGGAGCCATGTCACCGACTCAAGAGATCTCAATCACCCACGTCACCCAGCTAATCGTCCTCCTTCCCCCCCCCTTTTTGTCCTCACGCTCCTCTGAAGCTTCTATTTTTCTCAGGCAAAAAAAAAAAAAAAAAAAAGCCTCTGAGATGTTTTTCTTTCCTGTTACAAAAGAACAGCCTTGCCACTGTCTAGTGATCGGGACATAAAACGGAAGCCTGTTTTGCAACCCTGCCATCACTCTAATGTCTAACAATTATTTAATTATATCGGATGTTTGACGAACGCTTCTATCCACAGAACCAGATGCTCTTTGGGGAAACGGACGAGGCTCGTGCACACACACACACACACAAAAGAAAAAATGTTTCGAGTTGCCGCAGAAAAACAAGAATTTGCATTCATGCGTCTGTGTAGCGGGCATTTCCTCCCCTCTGTATCATTTTAACAGCGGATCCCATATGTGTGGTATGCTAATGAACAGTGATCTGAATAAACAGATTCAGTTTTCCATTAGTCTTGTTCGTACTTGTTTTCGGTTATGTAAGAAAACTTACCTCATTAATTTTTTTTTTTTTTTTTTTTTTTATGCATGGCTTTCATTTTTATTTTTTTTATGTGTCGAAGAAAGAAAAACAAGTAATGATGCAGCAGGAGTCTTGTGGGTGATGAACAGCTTGTTGGTGAAAGTCACAGACAGCGGATGGCGAGAGCCGGGCGAGCCAACAGGCAGGCTGCAAAGAGGCAAAGATTGGCAGAGAATCACAATTTCTCCTAGTCGCTGCGTTTTCATATGTGGGCTATGGTGACAAAAAAGATATGCGATTGCTTCTTGTCAAGGTGCTGCATTAGTCTTTCAAGTCTGTCTCTACATCTTCCTCTTGTGTCGACTGTTTGACAATTAAACAGTCGATTTGAACACTTCTATCTTTTCCTACTCCCTTTGCAGGCTTCTTTCTCAGCCCATTTTCAATCCGTCCATAAATCTGTGAAAGGACATTTGAAACCATTTTTCTGTCATCGGTTCTCCCTCACGCTCTTTTTTTTCTCTCTCTCCCCAACTCCAACCTGAGGTGCAGCCGTACGGCCCATGCAGCCTCCATTACCATAACCATTACTCCTTCCCACTGCTGTGAACATTATTACAGCCACTTGCACTGAACCCCCTTGGTGCTGTCACACTGGGCTCCTGGTTGGATTGTACTGCAGCGATGAAACGCGAAAATTAGCTTTTGCCTTCACTAACTGTGAAACGAAGACAGTTGGTTGAAGGTGCTATGCTTATGTGCGCTAGTCATTTGAACGTAAAGTAGATAAATAATAAAGACGCGCACGCTCATGCATACATAAACATCCCCGTAGTCGTAAAAGTGACTTGTTGACATCCCTGGAACACATGTCGCACACACATGCGCGCTCACGCGCCGTAAAACGGGTTGGTAGTTTTCAAGGACAAACAGTAATGGACACAATAACTAATACCATTTACTTACAGTACAGCCTGTCAACCCGCCCTCCGTCTCCCTTAACATGGCATTACACGGCCAATGGGGTGTGTACCTGACCGCATGTGTAACGTCTTGCGTGCCCGAGTCAGTCGGCACATCGCTCTGTGTAAATGTCAGGGCGTGTACATATATTCATGGTGGTATGGACAGCATTTACATGTCAGGAAAAGTGATCTTACGCCTAGCCGTAACTCACTCGCCCCGGCGCTTCCCATGTAGTGCGCCTGCTGCTCTCCAGTAAGTAATGACAACATAAAGCAAATTTACGGCCGTGCCACTCCGACTGGATAGGGGGGCTGCGCAGATGTGCTGAGATACATGTCACCATGCTAAACATTGATCGCCTTCAGCTGTTTTTTTTTCTTTTGTCCAAGACTAAGGAGGACAGATAGGGACAGAGAGTGGGAGTTAAGGGTTGCAGAGAGAGAAAGAGAGAGAGAGAGAAAGATGATGAACGAAGGAAGAGAGGGAGTAGAAGGAAGGAGAGAGAACACAGAAAGCAACGAGTGGAGAAAAAAAAAAAAAAAAAAAAGTCTGAGACAGAGTGAGGCCTGCCGACTATCTAGTCCCCGCTCCATGAAGTTAATAAACTGCCCAAGAGCAAAGCATCATGGTCATCAATCATTTCAAAATGGGAAGAGAGAGGTGGAGTGAGGGAAAGAGGAGGGAGGAGGGGGCGCAGAGTGGGACTGAGGGGAATAGGTCAAGGTCTAGAGGAGGAGAGGAGTCGTCGAGAGCGACAATGGACACTGGAACGCGAAAGTAGAGACCGTGAACGGCCGTGAATTGGCTGGCCTAGTCCTCATTCCCCACTCCGCTCGATGCCTCTTAGATGGCGGAGGAAGTGAGACAAAAAAGGAAGTAGCTGATGGAACAGAGAGAAAGTGGCTAGAGATAAGTGAGAGGGACTAAAAATGACTGTGAGGAGGAAAAAAGGCGAATAAGAGTGTGCTAGATTAAAGCCGAGCGTGTCGGCGCGAAAAACCTTTCATTTCCTACCTTTCACAGCTTCCAGAGAGAACCTCGAAAAACTTTGATTCCCACATTCAGACATTGACTCACGTCGGCCTCATTACCAACACGGCTCGCTCAATCGCTCATCTAAGACAAACTTCCTCTTGTGTTTGTGTGTTCATGTGCGAGAGCGTGTGCCCTGCCTTCTCCCTCACGCTGTCTTTGTGTTCACCTCCCTGACACAGATTAATTGGCTTCTATAAATCTAGGTGGAGTACCAGTTGTCTATGTAATGAGCAGCGTGGAGTGAATAGGCGGAAAATTAGCATTAAATTGCACATCATGCTCTGGGTCTCAGTGTATGGCAGCTCACCTCGTTTTTTTTTCTGAAAAGGAACAGCATGAGGCACAGATGTTTCATCTCGTTTTAGAAAATATTTCTAATTCCTCTCTTGTTATTAATAACAAAAGGCTCCTAACAACCTTGACTGAACTCCCTGTGGTGTGTTATTAGAAGGAGCGCAATTTATTCATTGACATGCTAGTCAGAATTTAAGCCGCTGGATCAGCTGCTGTTTTTTTTTCCAGACGTTTCTTCTCGGATTTCGTGACGCCATTCGGCGTAAGATTATGCACGTGTGTGGTGCATCGGTGTCTGCATTTGTTTGTGTTTTCTAGAGATACAATATATAGATTTAGATATTTATAGTTGGCGTGCAACGACTGTCCAAATCCTAGGTTCAGTTCAGACCTGGAGGCACAGGGGAAAAATGTTTTGGGGTTTATTGAGTCTACTACAATTTATAATAGCAAGATTACTAAAGAACACGATGAAGGTACACGTACTTTATAAATTAACTTCAAAGTCATTAACTACGTGTAGCCCAGGTCCCATGTAGTTAGAGATAAAGCCAGAGTGGTTAATACGATGGGGCCTGGGCCCGTTGTAGGAAAATACAACTATTTTGTAACTTTAATAATAAACGCTACTTTAATAATGACCACCACAACTGTACTTTGAATGCAACAATCCTCACAGGTATTTCTTTATACAAAAATGAAATACAATTTTAATAAAAATGTACAGCTTCTTAAAGTTGCTACTTCTCTTTTAAGTTTCAAGACAAAAACATTTTTTACTGCATACACTTGAAAAATAAATAGGTGCTCTTTAACTCCTCTGTTACAAGTAAAAACACTTCTTTTGACTCCTGCACACCTTTCGTTGTCTATTACTTGAAAATAAAGGAAATCTGATCCTCTTAAAATCCTTACATTACCTTCAAAACAGTGACTCAAAACAACTCAAACTCACCCTGTAAACTGTAATGGCCACTTCACGCTATCTCTTGTTGAATTAGCATCAACTCGCTTTAGCTTCAGAACCATCTTAATGCTAAAACTACCATACACAGGCACATTAGCACTGCATGCTACCGCTAGCTAGCATGTCGCTAACCGCGTTACACATCCAGTCTCTTCTCACTATAACAGTTAGATATAGCACAAAATACAGGCATATACATCATATTCACCTCTT